>PVKA01010515.1:0-64152 GCA_004027165.1 Ctenomys sociabilis
TTAATGCATTTAAAGGTCAAAGAATATTAGAAAAAATAGCTGTAAACATATTTTAATATGTCATCACTCTTTTCTGCAAAAGTTAGCAAAAACACTCAGAGAAATGCATTGATTAATTTACAAACAATACAAATGTAGACCTACATGAATATGATAATGCACTATGTTCTATTTGTGTTTAATTTTAGAAATATATCTTGGTAATATATGCACAATGCAAGCAATTGAACATTATTCATGTTATTAAAGAGTTTGAAAGATAATTACTATATGTTAATAAATGTATTTTGAAAAAAGCTATCATGTAAACCTATTCAATAGAAAGGAATAAGAAATAGTCTTGCTTAAATAAACAGTTTTAAGAAATACTTACCTGAAAACACCATAGGCTGAAGTGAAATAGATTCCTTTTTACCTCAGGAGTTGTGCTCTCTGTCTTCTATTCATTAATGTAGGTCCTAGGTAAAACAAGGACGTGAGAAAAATAATAAAACTCATGACATTGCAAAGGGAAAAACAGTGTTAGTCTTTGACATCATGAGTTTATATGATGATTGCTCACATGATTTAGTGTTCTTAGAAGCAATTCATAGATCAAGAAGCACATATCTGTATTTTGAGATTTGGAGATGATGTCTGCATCTTCTAATAACAGTAACATTGAACAAAAATTATGTAAAAAGTATAAAATATTTATGCTTTCTACATAGAAGGAAAGATGTGAGTGAAAATGAATACAGCATTTCTTTTCTTGACCTTACTATCACCTCTTATTTTTACAAGTACGCTTTACAAAACAAATTGTCAGGCATTGCACCTTGTGTGTACCACATATGCATAATTAATGGAGCTTTACTTCCTCAGAAAAATGTTTTCTATGATGCCTGCATTCTAAGAACTAAATTCCAAAGGAAAAGTGTACAATATATTTTTTTATAAATTTTCTCATTTCATAAATTTTCTCATTTCATAAATTTTGTAAATTTTCCTGCATTACTTAGATGCTTTCTCCTTTTATGATCACACATTTTAACATCATCAGTAAAGAGTCATACTAAATTTCACACACACTATTCTAAACACCCTGTTCAACATCGCACTCAAGTGTATGTAAATGTCTACCATTGCGTGCCTGAGAAATTAAGAAATGCCATTTATGATAATTTATTTGCAAAAAGTGGCTAATCAGGTATCAGAATAAACACTTCACAGTCCACATTGGAACAAAAATGTAGAAACTATATTGTTTTTATGGCTTCAGGTGCATGATGCAATTTTGACTAAAGCAAACTTTGACTGAAGCAAAAAAAAAAAGATTGTCACCCCTCTCTAAATCATATATCTATTCTACTCTATGGGAACTGCATGAAACAGCATTACTTTCAGTTTACTGAAGAATTTTTCAGCATAATTCAACAGTACATTTTGTGGGCCAGCCAAATAGCTCAATCAATTAAAAGGCCTACAAGCAGGTGCAGGGGCTAGGTACTCCATCCCCAGGACTTCCATGCAAGCCCAGTCCCTGGGGCACACTGATTCTGCAATTGAGACTAGGGTGGTGGCATGCACCTGTAATCCCAGCACTTGGGTGGCTGCAAACTGGTCGATCACTATGAGTTTTGTCAAGTAGTGAGACCCTGAACACTGTAAAGACGCTTCCCTACAATACAGGAAAAAATATATATTTGTAAATCATTACTGTTACAAGAATTTTAAGTGTACATATAAATATGAAGCTATTATGGACATGATGGCATTGTGATTGCTTTATCCACAAATCTATAGTCAGAGAACAAGTGAATCTTATCAAAAGTACATAATTGTTTTAAATAGGAAAGTATAGAGGCCAGGGAGATGGCTCAGTGGAATAAGTGCTTCCCTGACAAGCACAAGGGCCTGAGTTCAATTCCCAGTACCAGAACAAGAAAACCAACATATTCTTTGTTATCTCTTTCTGTTTTATGAAGAAAAAACATTTCCCAAAAGATATTGACAATATTCAAATACACATTCATTTGTTTGGGGTATATTTTTGATTTGATAATTTATAGGGAGTCATAGTGAATGTTGCAAGACAAAAATAAATTGTAAAACTTCATAGTATTAATAAAATTGAATCACTATAAGTTTATCAAAAGCTTCAAACAATCTTATCTAAGGGTGTATTGTGTTTTTTTTTGACAATAACATAATCATAATATTTTACATTTTTTTCTGAGAACCGACCCTTATGCTCAATAATTAGAACTTTATCAGTGGTAACTCACATTTATATAAATATGTGAATAAGTATAAATGTGTCACATCTCTTTCAAACACTGGAAAAATATATTTGTATTGTTAATTTTTAAACAAGTTCATATAGTAGAAGGGTAATAACTTCAATATATATATATTTTTTGGCCAGCTCATACCTTCTCAGGGCAGGGCTGCTGTGGCGTGTGGTACCTAGGATGGAACTGCAGTCCCCTGCGCTTCCCTAAGCTTGCCTATGCAGGCTCTTCAGATGGTTGAGCTCTCTCTCCAGCCCTGGACAGCCACTATTGAGAAAACAGTAGAAAGTGAAATTAAACAAAGAATAACAAATATTTAAACTTCTATAGTTATTATAAAACTTAAAACATATTTTGAATAATTATGAACTCTTCTGTGAATTTGGTTAAAATTTAGCTTCAAAAATCAAATATATACTTTACAAATACTCAAATAATCTAGCCATAATTTTAACAAATTATGGAGTTTGCAAAAATCTAACACATGGCTAGAGAAACATTTTACCAATAAGTGCTACTGTTTAATCAAATAAGGAAATGTGTAGTAACAATGAGGAAATATGCTAATATATAAGTCAACAAATAAAACCTGCTGACATTTCCAGCAAAAATTCTATTTGTTGAACAAAATGATTTACAATGAAAACTGATATATAAGTGATGTGTTTTGATTTCAGATTCATTTTGAAATTTAGGAACTGGTTATTATACACGGTCAATATTTCTGATTCAATCTCAATTCTTTCTTTTTTTAAAAATAATTTTACTGAGAAACAAATAGCAAGGAGACAGTTTTAAAACCGATTTGTAGGACAGTTTCAATAATATATTGCACACACTTTTGGGGGGGTGGACGTACACAGAGTGTTCCACCCAACCACAGCTGAATAGACATTTTTTTCAGCTGCACACAGGTCATTTTCCAAAATAGACCACATACTAGTCCAGAGGTCATGCCTAAGTATATGCAAGAAAATAAAATTTATCCCATGCATATTGTCTCACCACAGTGCATTGAAACTGGAAATAAATGACAAAGAAACCAAAAAATAAAAAAAAAACCCGCTAAATTCATGGAAACTAAACAACACCATACTCAGCAATCAATGGGTCACAGAAGAAATTAAACAAGAAATTCAACAATATCTACAATTCAATGAAAATTCAAGTACAACTTATCAGAATTTATGGGATGCGAAGAAAGCAGTTCTTAGAGGGAAAATGTAAGCTATGAACTCACACATTAGGAAAACAGAAAGGGAAAAAATTAGCAACCTAATGTTGCACCTCCGACAACTAGAAAAGAAGAGCAAAGAAAACCCAGAGTGAAAAGACGGGAAGAAATCATAAAGATTAGACCAGAAATTAATTCAATTGAGATGAAGAAAACAATTCAAAGAATCCACAAATCTAAAAGTTGATTCTTTGAAAAACTAAATAAAGTTGATAAGCCTCTTGCCAAACTCATCAAAAAGAGGCAAGAAAAAATTAAAGTGCATGCAATAAGTAATGAAAAGGGCGAAATCACCACAGACCCAGCAGAAATTCAGATTATCAATAGTTACTTCGAGAATCTTTACACTCACAGAATAGAAGACACAGAAAAAATTGGACAGATTCCTCAAAAGGTACAAATCACCAAAACTGAATCAAGAAGATATAACAACTCCCAACAAGCCAATAACAGCCAACAAAATACAAAACGTAATAAAAAGCCTACTGAAAAAGAAAAGTCCAGGTCCTGATGGATTCACAGCTGAATTCTACAAGAAATTTATAGAAAATATAATCCACAAACTCTACAATGAAATTGAAAAGGAAGCAGTGCTCCCAAAATCATGTCTGGAGGCAAGTATAATACTGATTACAAAACCAGGGAAAGACACACAAAAAATGAGAACTACAGGCCAATGTCTCTCATGAACATAAATGCAAAAATACTCAACAAAATCCTGGCAAATAGAATACAGCAAATCATCAAGAAGATCATATACCATAACCAGGTAGGATTCATCCCAGGGATGCAAGGATAGTTCAACATTTGAAAATCTATAAACTATAATGTAGTACACTATATTAATAGACTGAAATCTAAAAACCACATGATCATCTCAATTGATGGAGAGAAAGCCTTTGACAAAGTCCAACACTCATTCATGTTCAAGGTCCTACAGAAAATTGGAATAGATGGACTCTATCTTAGCTTGATAAAAGCCATCTATGACAACCCAAAAGCTAATATAATCCTAAATGGGGAAAAACTGAAATCTTTTACTATTAAATCAGGTACAAGGCAAGGATGTCCTCTATCACCCCTCCTATTCAATATAGTCTTGGAATCCTTAGCAAGAGCCATTAGAAAAGAGGGAGAAATAAAAGGAATAAGAATAGGTAAAGAAGAAGTTAAATTATCACTATTTGCAGATGACATGACACTTTACTTGGAAGACCCCAAAAATTCTACCAAGAAACTACTAGAAATGATATGGAAATTCAGTAGCATAGCAGGATACATAATCAGTACTCAAAAATCAATAGCATTCCTCTACACAGATAACAAGCATACTGAAAGGGAAACAATACAAACAATACCTTTTACAGTAGCACCGCGGAAAATGAAATACCTTGGGATTCATTTAACCAAGGAAGTCAAACATCTTTTCCTGGAAAATTACAACACCCTAAGAAAAGAGATTATAGAGGATTTCAGGAAATGGAAAGATCCTAGATAGGATGAACCAACATCATAAAGATGGACATACTCCCAAAATTGTTGTACAGATTTAATGCAATCCCTATCAAACTGCCACCAACATACCTCCCACACATAGAGAAATCATTCCTAAAATTTATTTGGAACCACAATCAACCTAGAATAACAAAGGCAATCTTGGCCAATAAAGACATGGCAAGAGGCATCAAAATTCCTGACTTGAATTTATACTACAAAGCCACTATGATAAAATCAACATGGTATTGGGAACAAACTAGACCTGAGGATCAATGGAATAGATTAGAAGGTTCAGAAGCATCTATGAACACATCAGCCACCTGATCTTTGACAAAGGGGCCAATCATACTTACTGGAAGAAAGATTGCCTCTTTAACAATTGGTGCTGGAAAGCATGGCTTTCTGCATGCCCAAAAATATAACGTGACCCAGCTCTATCACCATGAACTAAGTTAAAGTCAAAATGGGTTAAAGATCTGAACATTAAGTCAGAAACACTCAATCCTGGAAGAGAAACTAGGAGAAACTCTTGAAGACATGGGGTAGGTAAAAAGTTCATGAACAAACATATATTTGCATTGGAAACACTTGAAAGTATCAACAACTGGGACCAACTCTTCTTCAGGAGTTTCTGCACATCAAAAGAAATTGTCAATAGAGTGAAAAGACAACCTACAAATTCTGAAAAATTCCTAACTATTGATCAATCAGACAAAGGTTTGCTGTCTGTATGAAGAACTATAATGGCCCTCAAATTTACAGCCCCAATTCAGGAATGGGCATGTGAGATGAATACACACTTCTCAGAGATGAAATTAAAGAAGTGAATAAATATATGAAAAAGTGCTCCACATTGCTAGTCATCCATGAAATTCAAATACAAACAACACTGAGATACCATCTCACTCCAGAAAGAATAACTCTCATAAGGAAATCAACCAACAACAAATGATGGAGAGGTTGTGGGGAAAAGGGAACAGTTTTCCACTGGTGGGAATGTTGACTGGTACAACCATTGTGGAGATCACTGGGGAGACTCCTCAAAAGAGTAGGACTAGAAATCCCATTCAAGCCGGCTATCCCCGTACTGGGAATTTTCCCAGAGGAACTGAAAACATTGTATCATAGTGATATATTTGTACCTATGTTTATAGCAGCACAATTTGTGATAGAAAAAACTTGGAAACAACCAAGATGTCCATCATGTGAGGAATGGTTGAAAAAGATGTGATATTTCTATATAATGGAGTATTACTCAGCTATTAAGAATGATAAGCTGGAAGCATTTATATGGAAGTGAATGCCACTTGAACATATACTCATAAGTGAAATACACCAGACACACATGTGAAAATATCATATAGTCTCTATAGTATAAGAAGCTAAAAGAAGAAATACAAATGGAAATGTACAACAACAGCTAAAAAAATTGAGTCAGATAGGGCAAAGTGAATGGCATGTGCTGCAGGACACTAATCAGCTTTTCTTCTGGATGGTTAACAACCTAAGTTCACAGTTGAAAATTGGAGAAATAGAAGAGACACAAGGCCATCAACATTTTGGCCCTAGCCTTTAAGGGCACTGAAGACTCAGGACATAGTAGAACCTGTTCTGCAACATCATGCAACTAAGTTGAGCTCCAAATTTTTTGAACAAGGAGATTATGGAGCCACAGAGGAAAGAGATCTAAATTTTATTGTATGCCTTGAGAGAATCACATGGAGAGAAAACTTTCTCTCAGGCTCTCACAGAGAGCAAACTGGTCAAGCTTTCGCTGTGAATCAGGCACATGGATGACACAGACAAAGGATCTACAGAATAAGGTCAGGACTACAACATAAACCCTGAGGGGACAACACTGACCTCATAAGAAACAAAAACTACATGCGTTGGTATATAGATCTTGCTCTCTCTAGGTCTTAACCATCCAGCAGAAATGTATAAAAATGAGGTATATACCGCAGGACCATAATAAGTTCAGCTGTAAATGGTCAGCAGCTTCTTCAGATAACTCACTATTGTGGAATGCTGGACTGTGTTGGACTGTGTCATCAAGTTCAGGCACCTAAATTAGTTGAATGACAATGGAGTGCCCATCTTTGACACGTGTAGACAAAGGAAGGGGTATAGAAAAGAAGAATCATGATGTTTGTGTATGGACATTACAGTTGAAATAGATAATGCTGTGCTTCTACATAATTCTCTGAGAGGCAAGATTTGCACTAATGGTGGTTGGACAGGATATTATGTCGGCTTGTAGTACTATGGACAACCAGTAGAAAAATAATAAGGTAGAAAGTATTAATTATTGAATCTTTGTTATAATTCAGGTATAAAAAATAAGATGCGTAAACAGCTACACTCTCTTAATTTACTGATAAGAGACATCTGCTGTAATAATGTCTGTATGTATAATATCATGTATGTACCTCATTTGATACCGAAATATTATGAAAAGTTTCAATATATTAATTTATCAAATCCATGTTGTCAAGGTATCTTAAAACTGTCTCATTGATATTTATACTTCAATCAAACAAAAAAATTTAAAAAATATTATATTGCATTTTGTTGTCTTAGTGATTATTAATTGTACAAGATATACATGATATCCTATTCAGAAACAGTATTAGAGCAAATCTTCTCACTGAATGAAGAGAAAGTAGCGCATATCTATCCTATCTATTTTGAATACATGTACACAAAATAATTATTATTTTGCATCCATTTTTTGTTTAGTTTTGTCAGAGAAGGGCATTCCACTGTCATTTAAATATTGCAGGTGCATGAGTTCAGCAAAATATTCCAATATAGTCCAGTAGTCCATAATAGTAGTCAGTTTTTTGTAAGACTGGCGATGTCAGAAGTTGTTGGCTTGAGCTTTTTAGAGCTCAGCATATTAATATGACTTTACTTTTTATACCTCAGTTTCACACTTTTTTGCTGGATGGTTAAGACCAAGATAAAGCAAGACTTTCATAACAAGAAATGTAACTTTTGTATCTGATCAGGTCAATCAAATCCCCTCAGGATTTATCTTGTAACCCTGTACCACAGTTTGCAGATCATTTGTCAGTGTCAGCCATGTGGATGAGGCATAGCCATTGCTTGACCAATTTGCTGTCTGTGAAAGACTGAGAGAATGTTTTCTCTCCATGTGACTCTCCTTAGGCACACTCCACATCATTGATCACTTTCCTCTGTGGCCCCATATTCTCCTTGATAAGAAAATTTGGACACAACTGAGTTACATGATGTTATAGTACAGGTTCTCCTATGTCCTGAGTCCTCACTGACCTTGAAAGGTTAGGGCCAAAATGTTGGCTGTCCTTGCAGCCCTTCTTTTTCTCCAATTTTTGGTCTGCAAACTTATGTTGTCAACCCTCAATCTCATTTCTCACATATAACCTTTCTTTCATTATAAATAAAATTTCTGAGATAGCTTTGTAATGCATTCTGAATGTCACTGTGTCTCTCCTCATATTCCCTACTTGTATCAAACAAAGAAAAATAGATTTTAATATCAATAAATAGGTACAGATTAGAGAAAAATGGCTGAAGTTTTTTAAAATACCATAAAAATGTGCATATTTTATAATCAAATTGAAATTTAAAATCATATCTTAAAGAAAACAAATGGAAACAAAAGATTTAAAAAGAGTACATATCATAAAATTTTTTTCTAGGACATGAACACATTAGAATTCATGACCCCAAACCAAGATCAAACAAGTTCTGAGCATGATAAAGCCTCATGAAAACATAGACTGTCTGAACAAGACAACTAAGCAATTAGAAAAATTTATTTATTTAATCTGGAATAAATCAAGCTTTGTTTATTAATGTTGTCTAGAATATTCTCTATGGTGAAGCACAGCATATGTGTATGAATAAAATTTTGAAAGAGCAGTGATATTTTTATTTAGTATTCACATATTAACTACATAAATATCTCTTACCTTATAATTGATGTTATTTTAATGTCCTGAAATCTCTCATGCATTAGAGGATCAATCCATGAACTAGAAAATAACAAGTTATAAAAGACAAAATTAAGGTAAAATGGTCACTTGTATAATTATATTTGTATTTTGTTTCAGTGGACCAACTCATGGTTTTCTTTGTTTTCAATTTGATTTATTCCATTTTATTTTGGTTTGTATGTGTTGACTTGTCAAATCTCTTTGGAAAAGTCAAAGGAGTTAGTCATTTAAAGCAATAAAATATAGCACAATTTATTCTCAGAGTCCTCAGGTAATCCTTCCTGCATAGTAGCATTTTCTTCAATGTAGCAAGAGTACTAGAATTGATGATCTGAATATGGAATTATTGTGTACTGGAAACATAGCCTATTGCTATGTGATATCTCCTGCTGCTTTATAATTAGCTCTGCTCATAGTTTGGACAAGTAGCTGTGTACTTCACAGACGGTTTGCCAGGTAGCACATAACAGCTCCTTGGGAGCCAATTAGCTGGGCCTGTCAAGGCCAATTTCAGCATTTTTAGTTTGTGGATTATAACCCAAAAAGCTATAATTGTTGCAAACATACAAAGGAGTTGACTAGCTAAAAAGAACATCTATGTTGACAATACATTCTTTCCCATTCATTTTTATCCATTTTTACAACAAATAAACACTGTATGGAAGTGTTTATGAGTTTAAAATTTCTGGAATGTTCATTTCACAGTGAAATAGCAACCTCTTTCTTTCCAGGAGTTGAACATAATTTTAATTTTAATAATTTTAAATTTAGTTGAAGTTGAAAATGAGAAAGCAAAAAGAAAAGATCTGATATAATTTTTTTCAGAGACAGTAATAATTTTGCCTTGTAGAACATATGACAAGCTTAACTTTGTAATTTATCATAAAATGGAAAACAAAAGTATAGTTTACATTTGGTAATGTCTGTCATTTGCTTGTTCATAATTAAGGATTACCATTCTGAATTAACTAAGTATTATTATAAGGTGAATCCCATTCTAGCTCAATATTGAACAGGTTTACAGTTGGAAAATCAGCAATTTAATTCATAAAGAAAATATTTGGTCAAGTTCTTGATTTTTTCTTTAGAAACTGACCATGAATGTTCTTGGAGAGCCTCCTGATACCGTAAGTTTACAAGTAGAGGGAGGTCATATTTGACAACAAATTATTACTCTGACAAAATGTTGGTACCTATGTACTGTAAATTCAGTGGTGCCACAAAGTATCTGCCTATGCCACAAACTCCTTTTCAAATCATTGTCTACAATTTCCAGCATTAGGCCAGTTTTCTGAATAAAGTTTGTGTTGCAATGCGAATAATAAATTTGTATAGATAATGCCAGGACCATTTTTAGAGCATATTTTCCAATATTTGTAAAAGTACTAAATAGTATAACCTGTGATTGAGTAACAAATAAAAGAATGCTTTATTACTGAAGTTATGAAAGAAAATGCATGTCCCTAACAACAGTAAATCAATAAATCAGGGTCCATAATGTCCTGATATGTTAAATGTCGGTTTCATTGCATCAGATATTCTTCACGTTCCAGATTTATGCAACCAAATATATTAAAATACTTAGAAGATTTTTCATTTATAATATTTTAGAGTAATTTTCATATTGAAAATTTATTTCTGCTCCAAATAGTCATGCTATATTTGTCTTATCTTGTGCCATGAAAGATAAGATAGATAAAACAACTATTGCAAGATAGATAAGACAACTGTTTTTCTTGAAGCCAAATATTTTTTCCTTTTTTTATTATGAAAGAATTTATAAACAGGCCTGGGAATTCCATAAGACACTCCAACGTGACACCATAAATCCGATAGTCTTATTGATGGCAGTGTGGGAATAAAACAAAAGAAATCTCCTCAACATTTTCACACTTGAACTGCTCAAGAGTGAGAGAGTAGTACTGTATCTAACATGGTTTTATGATGTAGGCAGGCTGACTACAGATACTATGGAGAAAACAGAATAAGAATGAGTCATGTAAATATTACGTTAGAAAAACTGTTTAAAGTTATGATCAAACGTATTTGTTATTCTTTAAGTCTGTCACAAGAAACTATAAATAAAGGCCTCAGCTTATACATCTAGAGTTGGAGATGTTCCTAACATTAAAGCACATCCATGAGTGAGGCCTTAGGTTTGATCTTCATCACAGAAAAACCAAAACAATACCAAAAATAAAAAGAAAACTATGTATCAATAATGTAACTGCTTTATCTGTTAGATGCATCGATTTAATTTTTGATAAAACATTTCCATCTATACACTTTAATAACTGAGGCTTGTATCTTTTAAACAAATTATATTTATTAAAATAAAATTATGGTAGAATTTACATGAATACATATATAGTGTATATGAAAGTTTCATAAAATGTTCAGTTAAAATATTCATCTTTTAGTTTAAGTTATGCTGTGAAATACTGATAATGTAAGTGTCTCAGTTACTCTTTTCTCATTCCTGGGACAAATACCCAGCACCTGAAATGAAGGAAGAAAATGTTTATTTAGGTCACAATGACTGGCGGTTTCAGGTCATACTCAGCTGATTCCAAGGCAGAGTGTACATGGCAGAGAGCATCCATGAGTGCTGTCCTCAAAGAGCAAAAAGAGTGGCAGGAGCTCAGGCAACTAGCTGGCCTCTCTCCCCTCCTTACGCTGTAATGCAAATTCCCTGCCCAAGGGCAGGTGCACATCCACACCCACAATAATCAATCACAAACTCCATGAGCCAACCCATGACTGCCTGAGGCTTTGGTGGATACCTATACACAAACGATAGAAGTAACATCATTAAATCACATCTTGGTTTGTCAATCGCAAACCCAATCATAATTTTCTTACTTAACTGTACATACTAAAGATGTTGGATAAATAGTCTTTCACTTCCTTATGGCAAGGGCTATTTTTTTTTTTTTTCATTTACTCACATCTAGCTAATAAGAAAAAAAAATCACCCTCAATTTCTAGTAATTTTTTAAAAGAAAAAAGTTACTGCTAGGACTCTTTCAACCCTCCAGTGTTTACTGCATTTTGTATACTTCTTTTAAGAAAGAAATACCAATGACACTTCGCATGAACTTCTTCTGTAATCATTTAGCATTTCTGACGAATGTGGCAAGTTTTTAAAGAGACAAACCAAAAGCAGTAGCAACAATAGCAAATTGTGCCTCATGTGACCATTCCAAATAGATTTCAAATATTTTAGAATTTAAGAATTCTATTAAAGTTTTTACAGAGCAGCCCCACAGCATACCAAGTGAAGGAGTTGATCTTGATGGTAATTATATTTAGAATAATTTCTCCAAGAAAACTGGAAGCAACCTAAGGATATGAGTCATCAGGGTTTGTGTTCTAAGCTGTCAAATTCTTTTGGGAGTTGGCTGACTCCACAAACGTAGGACACATGTATATAGATGGAAACCTGCATTATGAACTTGCAACAAAAGTTATTGTAATAGAATTATCCTGGACAGTAAAAAGTCAAGGAAGACTCTGTTCAAGTCTTTCACTAGGTGTGTAATGATAAGCTAAGTTCCAGTGAAACCAAGAAAGGAAGCCATTTATGTGCTGAGTTGAGCTAGGAGGAAGTGCTAGAAGGTATTAGAGATGAAATACAGCAATGTGTCAGACCACTTATACAGGATAATTAGCAAATACTTGTGCATGAAAGCACAGAAAGCTTCTGACTCAAGGGCAACTGGTTGATGACATAAAATGTGTTTATTTGGAAAGTAAGCAAACTGAGGAAGATGGAGGCCACCATTAGCAGAGTCTGCCTTCATTGGAGTTGCAAGGGAGACAGATCCAGGGAGCTGGGTGTCTGTGTGATAATAGTGGGGTGTCGCATCAGAAAGGAAGGCACTGAAGTGGTTTTAAATGCCAAGATTCATCAGGTATCTTGGCTTCTCTAAATCTAAAGGAAAATATTCACTGAATATGACCTCTTACGACTTGTGGCTTTTTATCTCCTTTTGAAGGAATAACAGCTATTTCTGCAATTTCTTCTTCCTTATATTTTCTACAAAGGTTAGGGAAAAATGGAAAGAGTGGTTTTCTGTGAAGGGCCAGTGGAAACAGAGAAAAGTAACTGTCATCCAGAAGACAGTGGGAGTTGACACTGTTTGAAAAATAGTTTTTAGCCCAGTATTTGACTGCAGTCAGAGGAGCCCTCTACAGCAAATATATGGGTAAATGTATTGACCAGCTATGTGGCTTTCATAATTGCTGATCATTTGAAAATGTCAAATTTCTTAGTTTCTTTTCACTGAGAAACTATGATTGTCAAAAGCACTTTAAAAGGGCAGAGGTTTATTTTGCCACATGGTAATATTCTATGGTTGGCTGGCTATAAGAAGAAGTGGGATGGCCAAGGGGTAAGTGAAGGAGAGAGATTCAAGTCATGGTGACCATGAAGTAGGGAACAGAGGAGCTGGTTACACCCCTCCAGACCACTCCCTCAGGGACCTGCCTCTGAGTAAGCCTTACTTCCTGACAGTAGACACCAGTGGTGTCTACAGAAACCAAGACCATTCTACAAGGTCCACCTCTAAACACTTGAGGATTTGAGAGGATCTTCAAGACCCAAACCCCAACAATCATGTCTATTAGGGGTGCCATCACCAACAATCTAGAGAGAGGCTAAGGACACATTCAAAATAGTGATTTCTTTTCTTTCTTTTTTTTTTTAATTTTATTGAAAAACAAACAGCAATGAGATAGTTTCAAAACCGATTTGTAGGACAGTTTCAATAACTCATATATTGCATATTGTTGTCTTCATAGTCAAGATGCAGACATGATATCCTGTCCAAACATTGGTAGTACAAATCTTTCTTCTCATTGAAGTAAGAGAAAGTAGCTGTATATCTACCCTAACTGTTTTGTGTATACATATACAAAATGGTCCTTCATTTGTATCCCCCTTTTTAATTAGTTTTGTCAGAGATGGGGATTCCATTGCCATTTAACTATTGTAGGTACATGAATTCAGCAAATACGGTTATCTGCAGGACCGGCAATGTCAAAAGCTGTTGACTTGAGCCTTTTACAACTCAGCATACTGATAAGGCTTTACTTTTTATACCTCGTTTTTATACTTTTCTGCTTCATGGCTAAGAACAAGATAAAGCAAGACTTATAAAACAAGAAATGTAGCTTTTGTATCTGTGAAGTTCAGTCAAATCCTCTCTGGATTTACCCTGAAACACTGTATCTCAGTCTGTAGATCCTTTGTCAGTATTAGCCACATGGATGAGTCAGGGCCATTGCTTGCCCAATTTGCGATTTCCCTTTTACATAAACTAAGGACAAGTATAGCTATACTGTCTGTTTTCCCCTGCTACACATTTACTTAATTTTACATTTCCAGAAAACAATGTTCTCTAAGCCCTTTGAAAAGAGGTTTATGTTGGAAAAACTGCAAGAAATTGAAAGAACATTCATATATCAAAGAAGCAATGAAAGATTTTAAAGTTGCAAATACTTTAGAAAAAGTACTCTAAGAAACCCAAACTGTGCTCAGGGACCATGGGGAAGTTGGAAACCTGTGGAGTTCAGTCAAGGTCAGCACAGCACTGATGGCATCTTGCACAAATGCAACTCAATTTCTGCGCTGGAGATAGCTTGCAGGTGTGTTACCTGCTAATACAGTCCAGATGAGATGGGAAAAGACAACATGGTCCTTCATTCAGTCGTGACTGATTGTGTTTCTCAGCAGAAGCAAAGCACACAGACTCCAACCTGGCCAGCAGCATATTGTTTTGAGTACACCTTAATAATAAACTTGTGTTTGTCAAAAGGTTTTTTTCTTTCAAGAGCTGATAGTTTAAATCCACTTTCAAGTGTCTATTTTGTATGCTTAGCAGCACATTTCACACTGTTTAGGAAAAGCAGAGCATAGACAGTCTCAGTATTGTGCTCCTGAAGTGGAATGGAAGTATAAAGATTTGTAGTGTGTAGAATAGCTGAAGGCATGAAACAAAATAATTATGAGTTCATTAAATTCAAACTTCTGAATGATATATTTCACTATCTTATCTGTTTTTTTTTTTTTTTTTTTTTGGTGTTACCAGGGGTCAACACTTAGGACCTTACACTTGCCAGGCAAGCTGTTTCACTCTTGTAGGACAATGTTTTGAAACTTGTCCACTCAGAAGCTTATTTTGCTAGTTTGAAATTATCTGAATATACATCCAATCTGGCAATTAGTTCTCTGGAATCTGACTTACACTCACTCAATTTTGTAGAGTTTCCTATCTCCTTGGTGTTTCATTGATCTTGCAAGTGGTAAAAATTGTATGCTTCTTTTTTTGTTAAGATAATTTTGGCTGTTGCAGGATTTTATCCTTGCATTCAAGTTTTGAGAATTTTATAAAATTTCTCTGAAAAATACAACTCATATTTTTAACAAGTAATAGAAGAAATGTGTAGGTCATTTTCCTATTGGACATTTCAAAAATATTGATACTTCTTATCCATGAATACAAGGAATGTTTCCAATATCTGTCTTGTTTTCAGTAATATTCAATAGATTTTATCATAAAACATGTTTTATCTCCTTGGCTAAATTAGTCATGGGTTTGTTTGTTGGATTTTTCAAAATCTTAAAATTTGAATGAAAGATCGAAAGTCCTAGTATGACCAAAATCATGGTACTAGAAACAGCAATGATGGTATCTCATCACCTTCACTTTTTAATATGTTTGAAAGCTACCCAGAGACAGAGATCAGAAAGCCAAAGACCCTTGAACCTTCCTTAGGAAATTCCAAAGTCTCGAGTGCCAGATTTATTGGTATAATCTTTCTTCACGTGGAGTTTAGGGAAGATTTATGCATACGAACTGTATCTCCCATATCCACTACAACAGAGTGAATTATAGGAAAGGGCATGGGGATCCATCTGGTATGATGTAGCACCCTTTCAGTCAGGTTTACAATCCTGCTCTCAGAGACCAGCTGAGAGGAGCTCTAAACCCAGTACCATATTTCAAATTCCTCAGCTCAAAGCATTTAGCTTTCGTTGCCTGTTTCTTTCCACCAGGAGGAGATTGACCACACTAACTTTACTTTCCCCATAATTAAACTTTGCTCCTTTTCATCAGCATAGGGTGACACTAATTCTTCCCTGGTGCAGCACAAGATCCTGGGATCCCATCACCCAGATCAACATATACACATTCATAAAGATACTCAGAGGTAAACACTTTCTTCAGCTCTATTTGAGGTCATATATATTACTACAATGAACTCATTTTTTCATGTCTTGTAATTCATAATGTTGGGGTCCTCAAACACCATAAATGATTTTCTGAAATTTACATATATTATGGTTCACTCTTTTACAAAATTTATCTTATTTTTTGCTTGTGTACTGATCTACGTTTTCTGTCTTACTTCTCAAGAATCTATCAAGTTAATTGCAAATACTTAGAGGTCCAGTCATGACTCTCCCAGTACTCTACCTATCTGCCAGCACAGGCATTGTTCTCAACTTAGCACTAGGGCTTCTCTCAGTGAACACAGGCTGATGTTAATGAGCTAAGATGGAGCATCTAATTTTCCAAGAAATCCAACATCTGAAGACACTGAAACATCTACACCAGTTGCCCCAAGGAATGGTCACTGAGGCATAAAATGTCCAAAGAACTTTGACCTCTTAGGTTTACTAAAATCTTCCTGCCTAATGTTCCTTGCCTTCTTTCAAGGCCTTTTAGTAAAGCCTATTTCTATGGTCCTCAAGGTGGCCTTATTACCCTCTGTCTGCCTGTACCCTGGTACTAAACCATTTGCCTCATTGCGTTCCCACAAGCCTGTTCAGTGACTTGTGCCTCATGTCATCCTTTACATCTGGCACCAAAATCCAGGGAGCAGAGAGAGGAAGATGTCTCCTTTCTAGATAATTTCCAGCCCCTTCCTGAACCTCCTTCCCCTTGGCAGAGACCACTAGGTGATGCCCACCCCTCAGACCTTGGCTCCTACAGTTCATCCCGCCTCTGCCACACTAAATGTCACTAGATACTTCCTACTGGGCAAAGCCCACATTTCTCTTTCCCTCATTCTTTCTCCCTGCCTGCCTTTTACTCTCACTCAGAAACTCAGAGAGAGGCTCCTTCCTGCAGTGCTGATCTGATAAGGTGCTCCTGGGAAGAATAGCAGTGACAGTTGCTAATGTTTTACAGCTTTAGACCCCAGTTGGACTGGTCCACTGATAAACACAGCCACTCTCCCACATCCCTCTGTACACAAATGGGAAGCAATCCATAGTTCATCTTTCCTTCATCTCCCTCAGCCACCCTCCTGTGGATTCTCAAACCCTTCCACTTCTCTCCTGATCTGAAGTTCAACTGGCTGAATTTTTTTCCCTCTAATATGGCATGACCACAGCACAAGTTAGACAGTGGATCTCAGTGGCCTATACATGGATTGTTTGATAAATTCAGTTCGCAAAAAAATCTGGATAATTACTTCTGAGGCTAAAGAAGTCATCTGAGGGGGCGTAAGTCTGAGCCTTCCTTGTACTCTGAAGGTTCTCTGCTCTATTCTCCACATGATTACTCTCAAAATTCCCTTCCTTTCCTTTCTATCTGCATCCACTCCTCCTCCCTGACCATGAACTCTGCTGACCTCAATTTCCCTTGGTGTCCTCCAAGTCCTTTACCTTAACAATTTCCTGTGCCCTCTGCTGCCCCCGAGGCACTGCCAGCAATCCCCCTCCTGCACCTGAGCCACTTCCTCCAGAAAAGATTCTAGCCAGCCTGAAAACTGTTCAACTACATATCCAGTGTTTCCCTCAGAGTCAAAGCCTCCTCCTTGTATTCTGTCTCATCCAACGTCACCACATACTCAACCTGGACAGCAGTTTGGTTTCCCAACCTCAAGCCCTGCTCCTCCATTTTTTTTCTCGTGGAGGTGACCAGGTCCAAGGGAATTGGTTCATGTTCTGTTTGCCCTGTCTGATTTGCCTTAGATTAGTCAACATCTGGATTCCTTTCTTACAGACTATTGGCTAAATAAGCATAGACAATCCCCTTCTCAAAGGAGCCATAACTGTATGGTCTATTGCTTGCTTTTATAAGCTTGTAAAAGAAGACTTAGCTGAACCTTTAAATCATAAGAACTTTCTTCATTCTTCCTTCCAAATTCTAAGGAATCCCTAAAAGCATTTAGATCTACATACTGTAGAGCATGGTGGTTGCATGGTAAATGTTCTGGTCCAGTGGCCAAGCCCACATCCACGGGCTAGCTTTCCTATCTAAACAACTTGATCCCACTGACTTAGGTTGGCTGGCCTGCCTACAAGTGTCTGCTGAAAGAGCTTCAATGCTTACAAAAGCTCTAAAACTGAGTAGCCATGTGCAGCCCACACTGTGCTCCTCCCATGACCTACAGGGTCTCACATCCATATCCCTGCTCTCCAATCTTCAGTCCGTGCATCATAAGCTATAGGTCTATGCACTCTTCTCTCATCCACCGCTTTCCAACCCTATAGAATTCCAACAGTAGTTCATTTACGAGACCTACCATGGCCAATCCACTGTTCTAGAATAAAACTGTGCCCATCAGAAAAATCACCTGGCCTCTCCCTTCACTAAATGCAGACATTTTTTTTCTGTGCTTTCCCACTACTGAGCTGGAAGCTGAGCATTGTTGTATTTTGTCACAGATTGAGACTTAGTGCCAGGAGAGCAAAGCCTAACTGTCACAGCAAAGGTCCAGATTGGATAGCATGGAACTACTCAGTTAATCCCACTCTTTATCAGCCTGTGTACCACTTCTGCAGTGGGAAAAGGAATATCTTGCCTTAGAACCTCTCTCTCTTATTACCACTTGTCTCAAGCCCTATCTCAGAACCTAAAAGTGACAGCCAAAACCATTTTTGTCACATTCAATTCCAAATTGATTTGCTAGTACCAGTGACTCTCTAAAACTGAAGAGGCTTAGAGCTCCTAATGCATGAGAAAAGTGGCCTGTGTGTCTTTCTAGAGGAAGAGTGTGGTTCTTCCACAGACCCATCAGGTGTAGTATGACATGCAGCTAAAAGGCATACTGAAATGGTCTCAGAAAATGCACATCATCTGTTCAATTCCTGGACCAAAGTCTTGGGCTGGGTCTGATGTCTCCTTCTCTGAACAGGATAGCAGGTGTGTAAAATCTTCCATCTCTTCTTTGGTCCTTCTTTTTCATACTCCTGCCACAGTTCTTACAAGACTGCATCCAAACATCACTCACTGGGAGTGATTGTTCTTTTCCCCTAATATGAGTTGGTTTCCCAAACTTCTCCTTCCCACTGTGTGGCTCACTCAGCACATGTGTCATGCAGGAAGCAATTATGAGAAATGGTACCCATACCCCTCCTTCTTAATTTTTTTTTACCTTTTTGTTGATCATAATAAAAAGATGATAATGTCAAGCTTGATTTGAACATGACTCTCTCTGCAAAAACTCTGTCTGGCAGCAGAGGTATTGTTCTAGCTCAGCACCAGTACCCTCAGCAAATAGAGCATCATGTAAGAGTTTAGATGGAGCATGAAATCTTCCAGATACCTGAAAACACCCACACATTGACACTGGACACCTCAAGGACTTTACTCACTGAGGCATGAAACATTTAGAGAATTTTAACAGCTGAGGTTTACTAAGATCTTCCTGCCTCATGTCCCTTGCCCTCTTCTCTTTGTTCCCTACAGAAGGCCTCATCACCCTCTGTCCGCCTGCACTCAGGCGTGAGCCTGTAGGCCTTGGTGTTTTCACACAAGCCTGTTCAGTGGTTTCTGCCTGGTGTCATTCCTTGCGATAGAACTTAGTGCAGTATAAAGCTCTGCAATGTCTGGGTAGTGAGATTTGCTCAACTGAAAATCACAAGTCTGTAGAAATACTCTCCAGGATGCAAAATTCAATTGCTGCATATTTATTGAAGGGGTAGAAGGCCCATCATAGTTTAATCCAAGGTGGACTTTTAATCATAGTTTATAAGTAGAGTGGATTTTCACTTTAATATTGTGGTTCAGTCATAAAGATACAAATGAAGTTTCCAATTCTATCAGTAACTACATTATTAGGCTTTTTGTAATTTATTATTTTATAGATCAACAATTTTTCCTATACTAGTCTTTTTGTAATAAAGCTGCTTTTTTAAAAACATTTTTCTTTTAAAAAATCCATTTATTCATTTATTTATTGATTTATCTATTTAGTATAGGGTCTTGCTACAACAGATTAGACCCATAGTGATCCACCTGCCTCAGCCTCCCCAGCTCTGGGATTACAAGCGTGTGCCACCACACTCAGTTTTATTGGCTAGGTTGGCATGGAGCTGGCACCACATTCAGTACTTGGGATCAAACCTGGGTACTTGAGCTTTTCAGGCAGGCGCTTAGACTTCTCAGCTATATCCCACACCTCTACTATTTTTCTTTATGATTCCTTGTCTATGCTGTTCCTTTGGTAACCACATCCTAACAGAACTATACATTTATTAATATTCTACCTTAATCTTTATAGACTTATGATTTAATTAGGCCTACGCTCTATAATCCAAGAAGTAAGTTTAAAGGTCTTCTTCTATCTAAGTATAGAAATATTTCTCTACTGTTCTGTATTTGTTTCCTCACTTTACTGCTCTTCTCTAAAACACTGATATAAATAATGTTGCTTAAATGTCTGTATATGTGTTTATGAGTGTGTTAACACAGTAGCTCATCTCTAGCTCTACTTTTGTATATTTTTACAGGCTGACTTTATAGCACAATAAAAAATCAATCTCCAAGCCAAGTGACTTATACATGAGAAATTTATTTATTGCTCTGTTTATAGGTACAGTGTGGGTTAATAGGGTGACTCTCCTTAGTATGTTTTCTCAGAAACTGAAGCTGTCACAAGCTTCCTCTCAACATATCCTTTTAGTAATGCCAGAGCAAAACATGAGTCATGGAAAATTACTCACTGGATCTTAAAGTTTCTAATGTAGAATGATACGTGTCAGCCCTGATGATATTTCATTGACTAAAGCAATCCAAAATGCATACAGATTCAACTGCATTGATGATACACTCTCGAACAATGAACTTGAAAGATAAAGAAGCAGGGGCAAAGCAGCAATACAATAATAAATCTTTTCAATTGCAAATAAAATATTAAATACATTATGTTACTGAAATAACAAAACCATGTTACAATGCAAAGATATCCGTAAAAGTTACATTACTGAAACATTTATGTTTAAACAGACTATTTTCATAATTGCATGCATAATTTATTTTACTGTAAGTTGGAGTAGCTTGATTTTCAAGATGTGTAACTAAATGTTAGCATGAAATAATATTATAAACAGTTAAGTTCTTTAGAAATCATGTGGGCAGTCAGATAGGACTGAACCTTCCACAGAGTGGTCAGTGCAGAAGACAGCTGTGCCTGGAAGCATATTCACGGAAGGCCAGAGTTCAAGGAATGGAATGGCTCCACCCATAATCTTCCCCCTGGGGATGAGTAGCAATGACTGATAGTCTAAATAGACATCAATTATCTTGTCCTAGAAGACAAAACCTTCACAACCCAAGCCTTTGTCTATCCCATGTGTGCTTGCTCTCCGATTCCCAGATTGCTTCCCAATTGGATCCCCATTTAATCATTATAACCCAAATGACTATACTTGTTGTAATCTTATTGGTGGACCATAGTTGTGTTCCACCTCAGACCTACTTTGTGACTTCACATTGCATCAGTACTAGCAAAATGACTATAGTTGTAATCTTACCAGTGGCCTATGATTTTGTCCTACTGTATGGTGGACAAAGCCTATAGTTCTGTTCCCAGCCTTGAGATGTGGGATGCTGGGCAGCCCAATGTCCAAGCTGCCATCTATTTCTCTTAAGCAAAATCTTTTTCTTCATAAATTCTTTGTACTCTTAACATTGATTGTCTTGGAATTCTTTCCTTAACTCTAGAGAATACAAACTCAGAATTTCAAACATTTCATGGTTAGGAGTTGCAATATTCCCCTTATACTATTTGGATTATTTGGTTGTAGTGGATCATGCATTGTATATCAATGCCGTAAGTGCTAAACGTATTCTAATTACCTTTGAAATAAATAATATTGTTTAATTGACTTATAGATCTAATGTATTTTTAAAAAAGTATAGATATATTTTTTTCCAGAGGAACAAGTAATTTCTTTAAAGTAATGTATTTCAATATCTTAATTTTCCAAGAAGAATATGTAAACTAGGAAACCTCAGTAAAACCTCAGTAACAGGCTAAAGTCCATACAATTAATATCAAAAAGTTATCAAAAATTTAGTATAGCCTTTCTAGTAGACATAAAATTTTAGAACAAAGTGAAGTCTCTGAGAATTTAACTGTTTCCTATAACTGAGAAACTTCCTTCTTTGCTTTCAATTTTTTGTATTTTGAGGGCAATCCTCAAGATGCAATTTTATTCAGCTTTTACTGAGAATGAAAACTGGCCAAATTGAAACAGGTTCCTGTGAGTCCTCCGTTCAAGTAGGCCTCAACTTTTTCTTATCAGAACAGTACAATCTCAGTATCTTCCCAGCCCTCACTAAAACACCACAGCTATAGGTACAAACAGCTCAAAGTCATAACCCTATGATGATTTAAGTGTCCTTTAAGTGCTACAAGGGTAAGTTCTAGCATGCCTAGGAGAGTTTCTGTTTCTAACAGTCAAAATCTACTAATGGTGAAGCATCTGATCCCCTATTTTGGAGCAGTTACTTTAGAAAGCTTGAACATTTAAATTCTTGCTCTCATCCTTTGAGACTGGATCCTCCACACCCAGAATTATTTTTCCAGGAACCGAAAGCCCATTCTTTAAATGTAAACATCCAGGGAAATAGCTCACCTCCTCCTACCCTCACTTGAGTGTTTTGCTCTAAGTAGGATATGATAAATTTGCTTCTCCTCCTGATAAATAACAACTTGCTAATCAGTCACTGCTGAAAACCAGATTGTTTCTCTGCACAGCTCTCATTCTCTGAAACACTCAATCACTTAAGTAAGTCACTCAGTCAGTTCAGTTTGGGCCGTATTCCCACTGCAGCAATTATTTATGTAGATGGAGCTTACCATGTTAGTTTTGATTAGTGTTATCCGTGACATATGTCTTCCATTACTCCTGTAAGCATATTCTCTGATGATGTGGATTTACATTCATTTAAACAACATTTTACCATAGGAGATAAATCTTACATAGGAATGGGAATGAAGTATTTTTTTTTTTCTTTTTCAGTACCAAGGATTGAACCCAGGACCCCTGTGCTTGGCACATAGGTGCTTATTCTACTGAACTATCTCCCTCATCCCACAGAATAAGAATGAGAATATAAGTTTATCTCCTCTTAGTAATAGAGTTGCACCAAAACAGAAAAAAAAGGCTTAGTTCAGAGTGCTTTAGGAGGACTATGTCCTCAAACAGGACCTAAGTTGTCTTCAAGGCAAGAAAAATAAGGAAATGTTAAGAAGCAATTTCAGATAAAAACTGTGTTAGCCAGTGAAATAATCTCACTCTTAATGATACAAGGGAAGGAAATTCCCAACCTGTTGGATACCAGGTATGAGTTCATATTCTCGAAAATGGAAGAACGAAATCTAGGAATAATGGAAATTGGAACAGAACCTGCACATTGGAGAAA
Source organism: Ctenomys sociabilis (assembly GCA_004027165.1). Lineage (NCBI taxonomy): Eukaryota > Metazoa > Chordata > Mammalia > Rodentia > Ctenomyidae > Ctenomys > Ctenomys sociabilis. The sequence continues at coordinate 23,657 of PVKA01010515.1, forward strand.
GAAAATTACACTTATAGGGAAAGAAGCTTCTAAGAGACAAAAAGCAGTCCTGTGTTGATAAGTGCCTGTTTTTGTATTTTTTATATATTTGGTATAGAATCTCACTACATAGCTGGGACTCTTAATGATTCTCCTACCTCAGCCTTCCCAAGTGCTGGGATTACAGTTGTGCACCACCAGCAGGCTCTGGGGGCAGGGTCAATGTAGCATGTGATGTCAGGAATTGAACCTATTCCTTGTGCTTGCCTAAGCAGGAGTTTAGTCTGCTGAACCATCTCACCTAATGTTTTTAAGGGAACTGTATAGAACAAAATCACAGGTGAGATGGGTCTACGCTGGGAAAAAAATGTAAGCAAAAAGAAAGATTACAAATATAGTCACTTAGGTAGCATTTATTCCCTTGGGAAATCACAAGGTATGATTTCCACAAGGTGGAACAAAACTATTACGGTGAGCCAATAAGATTATGAGTATAATTGCTTAGCTAATATTGATTAAATTGGGGTAAAAGAGCAAATCAGTCATGTAGCAAGCAAATAGAGACCAGAACAGGGGCTTTTCCAGGAGGGGTGGGTCTATGGCTCTTCCTGGCCACCATCCAAGGTGATAGATACAGAGTCTCAATCTCTGCTCTTCATCCCGAGGGGAAACCTGTGCTTATAGTCATTCTGTCTGTGTCTTAAGTATGACTTTTAATGAATATTCCTTTCTTGCAGGAGCAATGTGACTGCACCACTCCTTGTTTGACTGTCTAAAATATTTCTAAATAGCTTAGCTACTGCTAATACTATGGTAAGAGTAAAAGTCTCTGAAAGAAAGAGTGCAAGGTATATTCTGATTAGAGTTCTAACAGAGCAAGACACAACTACACAACTCCTATCATAGTGAAGATGGAAAGGCAGGCAGAGGGTTTCACATTGAATTAGGTAAATGAGGCCCTGGAGCACTTTGGAAAAGCCTCACAAATATCAAAGAACAGCACTATCAGTGATATCTGAGATGCTGGGGTAACAACAAAACATGGAGATGTTACTTCCGAATACATTCAAATTCTATGCTGTTTACTCTCTTTGCCCTAAACAGAAATATACCATGAACAGGTTGTAGAATATAATTTGCTCAAAAACTGTGTTATATGAAAAAAAAATGGACGGAAGACTTTTGTAGGGAAAGTTGGGGGGAACAAGTAGGGAGAGTTAAAGGACTTAAAATCCCTGAGACAGAGAGAGAGAGGTATGGGTGGATGGATGGACAGGTGGACAGAAAGACAGACAGACAGAGAGAAAACTGGCTTGATTCACTTCATTGCAAAGCACAGACCTCTCCTCGCCCCACTTCCAAGGAAGTAAAAAAGAAGCAAAGGATATGTTTATATTATAAAAATTAACTTAATGCATAAAATATATACTAATACCTAAACATACCCCACACACACATTAACTCTCACCATATTAATGTACACTGAAATGCACATGGATCAGTTTACTTAGTTGGCCTTGAAAGTAATTTTACTGTAACTCTCTGAAGGCAAACACCTGGATGGCACAAAGAGACCAAAGAAGTGGTTATCCGGAGGTGTCCATATAGGCACTAGAAGAAGCAATGGCTAAATCAAGGTTCTGAGAGCTCAGAACTGCCAATCAAATCAAAACAACCCTCAAGGCAAAGAGTCCCTTTCTTGTCCCATAATAAAAGAGACTTAGAACCACGATCCTCAAATGCCAGCTATGGGCCTTCCATTGCACTCTAACAAGACAGCTATCTATCTACTTATTTTCTCTTTTTTCCTCAAAAGGTAATTTTGCATCCCTATTTCTCCCCCCTTTCTAATGAAATGATTTTGTTTCTCATTTTATATATTAATTTTATTAAGAAGTAGCAATGAGACAGTTTCCAAACAGGTCAGTAGGACAGTTACAATAATTAATATTGCATATTGTTGTCTTTGCAGTAGTTACTCATAGTACAAGATGCAGACATGACACCTTGTCTAAACATTATTAGTTCACAACTTCTCACTGAACTAAGAGAAAATAGCTGTACATTTATGCTAACTAAAAATGCTTTTGTTTCTTATTTGAACTTACATCTCTAACTCTTTTATTGATAGAATATTTTATGAATCCTAGATAAAAATTTAGTCCCATAAGGCAGAACACATTTAGAATAAAGAAGTAAACACCAATGAATTTAAACATAAACCAGGAAGCATCATGGTGGGTGTGTCTATCTCCAGCTTCCAATCTCAGACTGGGAGATTTCAGGCCGTGTAATCTATAGTGAGTGACTATATTTACAGAAGTAGTGCAGTCTGAAAAGGAGTGAAAGATAGTACACTATGTCATGGTTTTTAATTATGAAAATTTTACCCTTTCAGAAACTCCATATTGTGACTCATGCACATGTGAAATCACTTTCTTCCAGGTTGCTATTTACTATAGCAAGAAAAACAAGGAAGAGTCGCAGAACTGGCCTCTTTCCAAGCTTTCTGCTCTCTGCCAGGCCTTCTTTAATCTAGCATGCCGCTGTATACCGTGATCAGCAATTACCTTTATGTTAGCAAGGCCTACTGTTCTTTTGGCATGAAAATCCTCACCTACAGTGCTTCTAATTATTGATGCATTTTTCCTTTTTCAGATTGCCAGAGAGTTTCCTGTCTGTGTAATCATCTGGTTTACCACCTGTAGGTATTCTTTCAACTAGTACAAACACGGACAGCAGCAACACTCCCTCATTGTTGCAGTCCACATTTTGAACACCATGAATTTTTAGCCCAGAACTACTGTGTCCAAGATGTAAAGGATGTTACCTAATTATCTTGCTGGATTATCCATCCGGTTGTGATTGCTCAGCCTCGGAAAATGTTGCCTGATTGGTGATTATATAGACATTTTAGACTCTCACATTGTTCATGTTAATTTCCTTTGTATTGAATTTGATTGTTGCACTGAGTTAAAAATTGCTAGCATTTGCTTCTATTATTGAGAAAGATGTTTGGCAAGTGTTGACCCCAAAGCTTATTTTGCTTTAGGTTTGAATAAAGCAAGGAGTTTTACACGATGCATTTCTTTCACAAGAGTTGCTTTTTCCCTTGGCATTCTCATTCTATGTTGCTTGGTTTGTGTAGTTTTAGTAATGATGCCCAGAGAAGAGAAAAATCATTCATGTAGAATAAATGAATAATATAGAAGTATGCCCATATTTTGTACTTTTTATCAATATACAACTCTTATCACTGAATTTTCTTCCCTGCTTATTTTAAATTAATAGCATTTTTCTAGAATATTTTATAAAGCTGCTTATAGTAAATAATTGCAGTGCCAACTATGAAATGAAATCTTGCCACTATTTAAAGCACTTTCTTGTGTTATTTAATTCATGAATTTGTTTCAAGTACAAATTGCTCATGGTGCTTTTTATTTAATATAATTCATTTGTTTTTGCCACACTCTTTTATTTTGTGTTATCCCATAATTTTGAGTCAAATTGTCTTGGCAATAAGTCAAGTAGTAACACTTACTAGCCATGTGATCCTGAGGAATATATTGGAAACTGTTCTGCTTTTTTATTGATGGTGATAACAGGCACTACTAAATGGGCATAACAGGAGGCTAAATAAAACCTTTTGTTGTTTTCAGAATTATTCGGACACATCCACTCACATGAATAAACTACCACCATTCATTTTCTTCAGCACGTTTGTGCATAAAAATAGAAGAGAGAGAGAGAGAAATACAAGAGAGACGCCACTTGTCACGTTCCTTAAAACGAAGCACAACTTTATTTAGCATTATTTTTGGAAATGAGCACATAAAGAAAATTCCCCTTGGGAAGTGAAAAAGTGTGAGTGAATCATCATAACAATTTAAATACTTGTTTGTTAGGTCCCAGGGAGATGGCTCGGCGGTCTAAGTGCCTGTCTGGCACGAACAAGGATCCAGGTTTGATCTCCCATACCCAATGTCAGGCCAGCCCTCTGCCAAGCTGGCCACCTAAACCAGGGGCGGTGGCACACGGCTGTAATCTCAAGGCTGGGGAGGCTGAGACAGAAGGATTACCATGCGTCTGAGCTGTGTGGTGGGACCCTGTACCAAATAAATAAGTAAATATTTTTAATGGTATAAAATATTTGTTTGATTTTTCATAATATTTCCACTAAAGTTCACCAGACTATGATCATTAAAATATTCAGTGATAAACTGTAAATCCTGAGATGATACATGGTGATTCAAGCTTGCAAGCATAGAACTTGTAGTATAAAGCAGGACAGTGATTTGGACCTAAGCTTGCTAACTGAAGGGCTTAGCAGGACCCTGCATGCTATGGCTCGTGACTCGATGCCCCCTCAAAGGTTCAAGCAGTCACAGGCAGGCTTTTTGAGCTGGCAGAGGATCAAGAATGTATTCTGCTGTGATTAAGTGTCTAAGATTCATAAGTTAGTCCACTGACGGGTTTGGCACCTACCCTCAGCTGGGTAGCTTAGATAAAATGTAGCAGTGACAGAAAGAAACTGTTTTCACTTGCTGGCATAAACTATTTCCTACCTGCCTCCTCTACCTTTCTCCCTCCTCTGCCATGCCACCCTCCCTCCTCCCTAGAGCCAGACAACTGTGAACTTCAGTCTTTGAAATTATTAGCCAATTAATCTTTTCCTCCTTTAACTTGAGGTGTCCGTTATTTTTGTCCCAGAAATGAGACAAAGTAACTAAGACACACTGAGTCAAAACCTGTCATTATATAATTAAAAAGTTTGGAGACGTAGCTCCGTATAATGGCCCTGCAATGATATTCACCATCAACGCACATAGATCCACTTGTAGGAGAAGATTATTACAAATGTGTTGATGGTTTACAGCAGTACCACAATAAAAGAAATTTGAGGATACTCTTCTTCTCCCCCCTGTTTCCTCTGCTGTTGTTATTTTTACTTATTACCTTTGTGACTAAGAATTGTAGTGTTTAAAAATACTTTAGATTTTATTCCAGGTAGTATATCATGAAAGAAATTTCAGGGAGTTTCTGCATGTAGAATACCTGGATATTTATTCAAAATAAATTTGTGTAGCTAACCCAGACATACTAAGTCAGAATTTCTGTGTAAGATACCCAGAAATGGACATCTACATGACCCACAAAAGATGATTCTTAGACACAACGAGATTTGAGAACCATTTAAACACTCATTAGGAGAAAATTCAGTGGACCAACTTCAGTAACTTTTGGTTTTGTATCATCAAATTTATTCCTGATCGTACCTTGATTTACACACACTTATGGAATATAACATGGTATTTTGCTACACATATACATTGTGTGCTGGTTACAGATAATAAATTGCCAATTTTTACTGGAGAAGACATTTAAAATCCACTCTTCTGACAATTTTTATATATCTAAAATTATTAGTCATAAACTTATCTCAAAACTGGTAAGTGAGGTCACTGTAATATTGAAACTCATCCCCAATTGATGCACTTTAAACCTGTATCAGAAACCTACTTTTAAGGGCCAACCAGCTAGCTTAGCAGACAAAAGCACTTGCATAGGCTAAGCTCAGGGACCAGGGTTTGATCCTGAGAGTGCTGTGTCAGCCCCGCCCTGAGAGGCCCTCTGAAACAGGCTGGGCATGGTGGTGTGTGCTGTAACCCCAGCACTTGGGAGACTGAAAACAGGAGGATCACTACGAGTACAATCTGTATAGTGAGACACTTTAGACCTTGTACTAAAAAAAAAAAAAAAAAAAAAAAAAAAAAAAAAAAAAAAAAAACTAGTTTCAAAATTACAAGCCATGCCTATATTTTTACATAATTCAATGTTTGAGATTAGACTAAGAATTATTTATCCTGTTTCAGTAAGAAGGAAAAGCTAACTTCTTTGTTTTTCATGTCCAATAAATTTTCCTCTTACACTTTTTTTTATGCAAGAGTCCTGATATTCTTTGGACATTGTGTATAGTATCTTTAGTATTCATTATATTCTTTTTTTGAAATATATGATATAATTTTGCTGTTGATTTTTAAAATTTCTAAGTGAAGATATTTTCAAACGATATTTGATCTATCATATTTCTAGACTGCCTGGTCTGTTTACAAAGTATCACATATTAGTGGTAAGCATACACTCAAATATGTAAATTATTTCCAAATATCTTGCTTATAGCTCTAATTTTACAATGAATTGTTGCCATAGAAATGATGATATATAAAGTGAGCAACATCTTTAGAATTCATTTATATTTGAAGACTCATCCCTTTAGTAAAGGGATGGGATATAAAGCAAGAATATTTTGTAATCCTTAGCTCTATGACAAATATGAACTATTACTAGGGAGAGCTACAGTTGTAGGACAGAATGTGTGCTATGCTATTACATTAGTCAGGAGTAGAGTTATGCCACGGTAAAGTTATAAAAGAGCCATTCTTGCCAAAGGTCCTGGTAACCTATGTCAATTCCTTCACCCTGTACTAATATACCTACTGTGCCCGTGCTCCCAAACACACAGCCAGGCTTCTCCCACCTCTGTGCTCATAAGTTTCACAACTTATCAGAATCAGTGGGCCCTGGAGCTTGGTTATTGACAGTGAATACATTCAATCTTAAGTATTGTGATTCTTTATGTCCTTGTCTCTTGTCTTTACTAAATTGATTATAAATTTTCCTAAAGCAATGGTCAGTTTTGTAGCTCAGAAAACATAAATTGTTGAAGAAAAATCTTACTCCAATATAAATAAATGTCTTATGGTTATGCGGAATACTAGTGGTAAATATTTTCTAAATTCTCAGATAGTATGGAAGGTGGAATATGTATGTTATTTTAAATTTTCTTCACAACAGATTCATTAAAAACTGTAAGATATCTTATCCTTAATTCATACATGACAAAGCTGAGTTATAGAAAGTTTAATTACATTACTGTAAAATGATATGATAAAATAACATTCAACTTGCTATCTTTTCAATATTTCTGCATTTTCTACTCTTGTATTTAGTATAATTACAATGCAAGGAGTTTCCCATTTGAGAACTAGAAATGAATGGAAAAAATTCACAAGTAGTCAAACAGGATATGTTTTGACTACTCCATGGTGATACATTTACCATTGTGATATGAAAAGCAATACTAGTGATGCATTCTATGAATAAAACGCTTCATCCTTTAAGTGTCAGCAAATGTAAGAGCATTAACTACTTACAAAAATGTCAGAGTGCTCTAGTTTTACACAATTTATTGACACTTTAAATTTTAATCAGATTTAAGTAACACAGAGCCACTGCACAAACAATACCTGTTGATCTTTTTCTTTCCTTTCTTTCCTTCTTTCTTTCCTTCTTTCTTTCTTTCTTTCTTTCTTTCTTTCTTTCTTTCTTTCTTTCTTTCTTTCTTTCTTTTTTTTTTTTTTTTTTTTTTTTTTTTTTTTTTTTTTTTTTTTTTTTTTTTTTTTTTTTTTTTTTTTTTTTTTTTTTTTTTTTTTTTTTTTTTTTTTTTTTTTTTTTTTTTTTTTTTTTTTTTTTGTGAAACTGGGGATTGAATGCAGGCCCTTGCACTTGCCAGGGAAGTGCTTATTCTACTGAGCCCTCTCCCTGACCCACATGCTGATCTTAAATGACTACAATACATGTGTCACTGTGATGCCATTTTTTTTTTAATGTATTTAGTGCAGCATCTCACTACACAGCTCGGACTCATAGTAATCTTCCTATTTTCAGCCTCCCCAGTACTGGAATTTCAGGTATGCACCACCACATCTGCTGTCAGTGGCCCGCTCAGGGCGCCAGGAGGTGGGGCCAGTGGAGCCTGTCATGTTGTGGCCTGCATCCTGGTCACTGCACTAGCCTAAGCATGTGTTTAGTCTGTTGAGCTATCTTTCTGTGCCATGATACTGTTGTTAAGGTATGGTAATATTTCTTCTCTGCAGTGATCTTTGAAAAAGTGTGATGTTCCTGAAAGAAATGGATGCAGATGATCATATAGTCTTGATGCATCTTAATAATTAACAAATTTCAAGACTGAAGCGAAGACTCAAAGGATGAAATACTAAAACTCAAGAGCAGGTACTTTGTGTGGTTATTTGATTTACGTGTAATTTATATATTGCTACTTAGAAACTAGTAGTTTAAGGGCCAGGCATAGCTCAGTAAATTAAAGCATCTGCTTAGGCAGACTAAGGGACTGGGCTTCAATCCTCTTGCCCACTGTTTTGCCCCTACCCCTGTGGCATGCTGAGATAGTGATTGATACTAGGTGTGGTAGTTCATGATGTGAATTCCAGTGCTTGGGAGACTGAAAACAAGAGGGTCACTATGACTCCAGTCTGTGTAGTGAGAGCCTGTAGACCCTGCAGTAAATACATAAAAAAGAAAAGGAAAGAGGAAAAGAAAAAGAGAAAGATAAAGAAAATGGTTAGTTCATGAAAAAATCATGCATCACCACTAACCATACAGTTGTAAAAGATCTACCATTAGAGACTATTATTAACAATCCTATTATGCCAATAAAATTTAATGACTTAGAAGGAATGGGAAAAATCTTGCATACATATGCTATATCAAGATTGAATCAAGAAGTAGAAAATCTGAACAGGTCAATAATGAATAACATGTTTGAATCAATTATAAAAACTCTCCTGCTAAGGGAAAGCCTGAAAGGAAATGGGTTTGTTATCTGAGTTCTACTGAATATTTAAGCAAGAAATGACATTAATTTTTATTAATTTATTGTAAAACAATGAAAAAGGTTATTCTTATAAAATCTTATATCTAAGATTTTTTATCTAAGCCAACCAAGGACACACACATATACACACACACACACACAGAGAAATAGTTCAAGAGGTCGGACATTCGGAAATGAAAAATCTTTTACAAAGTACAAGCATACTATAAATCCAAAAGTACATTTGAAAATTTTGTTCATGAAAAGAAGGGGATATATCTCAGGGTCAAGACAGTAGGATGGTACAAGATATACAACTGAATGAATGACAAAAATAATTATTATATCAGTAGACCTAGAAAAGATATTTGAAAAGTGCAATACATTTTAATAACCCCAATGTTGAGCAAATGAGGTATAGAAGTAAAAGTATATCATGATAAAGCCGATCTACAAGGAAACAGTAGCCAATGTAATACTGAGGAAAATAAAGCTTTCCCTAAATATTGGAACAAGACCAGGATGCCAAGTTCCAGTATTTTTATTTAACATAGTTCTGGAAATCCTAGCTAGAGGTATGAGGCAAGAAGAAGGAATAAATCCCAACCTAATTAGAAAAGTGGACCTCCATTTCACGCCTGGCTGCTAGTCACAGATGTCTATTTGCCAACTTCATATATTTACTGAAAATCATGGTGCTAATGAATGACTTCAGCAAAGTAGCAGAATCCTGTTGATGTACAAGAGTCATTAGCATTGAAACACTCAATAACAAATTTACTGAAAGAAAAACCAAGAAAGATATAATTAAAATTTAAAAAGATACGAAAATACTAGGTATTGAAAGAAAAAATAAAAGTTTTACAAAGCTCTAAAATGCTATTGAGAGAAATTGAATACGAAACAAAACTAATATGAAGACAATGTGTCTAAGAAGTTGGTAAAATCTTTTTTTTTTTTTTTTTTTTCATTTCGCATTTGGTACAAGTCCTTACTACACAGCTCGAACTTGTAGTGATCCTCCTGTTTCCAGCCTCTCCAGCACTGGATTACAGGCATGTGCCACCACACCTGAATTTTGGAGGCCCACTCAGTGGGGCCAGCATTTCATGTGGTGCCAGGGATCAAACCCTGGCCCATTAGCTTGCTTAATCAGGTGTATAGTCTGGTAAGCTACCTCGCCAGCCCTAGTTGGTGAAATCCTTATTATAAAAATATATATTTAGTCACCTACACAATTCCTTACATCTTCCCTGAAAATACCAATGACATGATTAATGAATTTTAAAAATCCAAAAATGTGAATAAATAAGAAAAATAAGAAAATTTTTGAGTAGTCAAAATCAATATAAAACATAAACAGGAGACATGAAAAATGTGCTATATTGTAGTTTTTAAAATGTCAGTATTTTAAATAAATTTTGGATTGATAGGGAATTTTATATAGTTTAAGTATTCTGATGATCCACAAGCTCCATAAATAGCAGAATGTCCATTCATATTATGATTATATAAAATAGAAGGTAAATAGATATCCTTTGAGTTTTGTTCATAGCAATTTTGCTATTCAAAGTTTTTATTTGTGATTCAGTAGTGTGTTAGAGTTTTGTAAATACTGTTCATCTTTTTTCTTAAATATGGTCTAAGAATAAATTTGCAGATATTATGAAAACTTAATCATAGTTGATTATGTTATTTAAATGAAACTCAGTCTTTATTCATTGAAAAGTTGAAAAATATGATTGTTTAAATTGTATGCCCTAGCTTTATGAAATGCCCTTCAGTAATCTAAGCAGAAAAATTTCCTATAATTATTTCAGAGAAAAACAATTTAAGAGGATTAAGAGGAGAGATAAAGTTAAACATATTCTGAAGAACCTTCTCCAGAGTAAACTAAATGTCTTTGTGCGTAAAATATTTTAAATGAAAGCTACTAAAGGATTAAGCCTTTTTGTTTCGTTTGTTACAAACCAGGGTAGCTATATGCAAAACCTTCAGTGACTCTTCAGGATACTTTCAAAATATTCAAATATTTTATATGATTATTGAAATTTAAAATACAATTCACTAATCTTTTATTTCATTTCCCATTATCATTCTAGTACAAGGAATAGAAGAGTGTATCTTTTTCAAATTTTCTTTTTCTTTTCCTGATTTTAGGGAAGGATCCACAAGGTGTTCAGGGTCTCACTACCAGATTGTACCCATGCTTTGCCCATTTACAGCCTGCCAAGCACTGGGATTACAGGTGTACACCAACACACCCAGTCTCTCAAATTTTCTTTTCTATTTTATTGTTACCTCAAGTCTTTTGAATGTTTTCTTTTTACATATCTGGAACTTCTTCCTCAAGAAATTTGGTATTTTGGTATTTTTATACTTGAATTTTCTTATATAGTCACATACTGTTCTGGGATGTTTTCTTGTTGCCCACTAGACAAACTACTGTTCCTCATGAACTTTACATACAACATTTATATTGATTTTCCCATCTGAATGCTCTTTTACCTGTTGGACAGTAATCATCATGATATAACGAAAGCTGCTGTGACAGAGCTTTCATATCAGCACTTGAAAGTATTAATAACAGACAGTATTGTTTCACAGTGAGCAATAAATGTGTTTAATGATAATTAAAGTATATTGATAAGTAAATTATATTTTTTGTTATTTTTCTCATTAGGAAATAGCATATTATCATATAATACTTTCTTTTCCTTTTTTATTTTTTAGTGGAACCAAGGATTGAACTCACACCGTGGTACTGGCCAGGGAAGTACTTATTCTACTGAACCATCTCCCCAGCCCCTGTCATATAATACTTATGCCAAGAGAGAAAACAGCAACAAAAGTATAAGTGTATTTATGAATCAAGTAATATTTCACAACATTATATTATGCTATAGATATTACATACATTCATATTTATTAATGTAAATTTGATGATAAATATTAAGCATATATGGATATTTTTCTATTCTGAATTTGGAAACTTGAATTTAAACATAAAGTTATGCTCTTTGCCACATCTCCTGCAAGAATGAAGACCACTCTTAGCAACCAGACTATCAACATTCTAGAAAATGTCAATATCACTCTGAAAGGAAGCACAGTTATTGTGAAGGGCCCTAGAGGGACTTCAATGACATCAATGTGGAACTCAGTCTTCTTGGGAAGAAAAAGAAAAGGCTTCGGTTTGACAAATGGTGGGGAAACAGAAGGGAGTTGGCAACTGTCCGCACGATCTGTAGCCCCCTACAGAACATGATCAAGGGGGTCACGCTGGGCTTCCATTACAGGATGAGGTCTGTGTATGCTCACTTCCCCATCAATGTTGTTACTCAGGAGAATGAGTCTCTTGTTGAAATTCGGAATTTCTTGGGTGAAAAATACATTCGCCGAGTTTGGATGAGGGCAGGTGTTACTGGCTCAGTATCTCAAGCCCATAAAGATGAGCTAATCCTTGAAGGAAATGATGTTGAGCTTGTTTCAAATTCAGCTGCTTTGATTCAGCAAGCCACAACAGTCAAAAACAAGGATATCAGAAAATTTTTGGATGGTATCTATGTTTCTGAAAAGGGCCAGATGAGTAAGATCCAAGAGTTAATCCAAGCCACAGAAACAAGCTTCTGGATTGTAAAGCCAATCTGATATTTTAATGAAACAATAAAAGATCTTTATTAAATAGAAAAAAAATAAACATACAGTTATTTTTATATCTAAAAAACTGTGATGCATGTATTTTTTATTCATTATAATTTATAAAATGAACATCTATAGTGTAAGAACCCAATAAGAGTTTGCATAGGAGCTACAATGATTTTAACTAGTGATGTGACATTTTCAAATAGAAAGACAAATAAATACAAAGGGAAGTGGTAAACTACAACAAAAAAGTTTAAGCTCTTATGCTTAAACTTTGACAATTGTTCATTCCACATAAAATGTAATGCTGTCAAAGAAAAGCCCAGGTCCTGATTGATTCACAGCTGAATTATACAAGAAATATATAGAAGATGTAATCCCCTACACTCCTTAAACTCTTCAGTGAAATTGGAAAGGAAACAGTTCTCCCAAAATCATTCCTGGAAGCAAGTATTGCACTGACACCAAAACCAGGGAAAGACACAACTAAAAACGAATACTACAGGACAATTTCCTTCATAAACACAGATGCAAAAATCTTCAATAAAATCCTAGCACAGAATACTGAAAATCATCAAGATCATACACTATGACCAGGTAGGATTCATCCCAGGGATGCAAGGATGGTTCAATATTCGAAAATCTATAACTGTAATACACTGTATCAATAGAGCCAAATCTAAAAACCACATGGTCATCTCAACTGATGCACCAAAAGCTTTTGACAAAGTCTAACATTCATTCATGTTCAAAGTCCTACAGAAAATTGGAATAGAAGGCCTCTACTTCAATCTGATGAAAGCCATTTATGAAAACCCAATAGCTAACATAATTCTAAATGGGGAAAAGAAAAGAAATCTTTTACTCACAGATCTGGTACAAGGCACGGAGGTCCTCTACCACCCTTCCTATTCAGCATAGTTCTGGAATCATTAGCTAGATCCATTAAACATGAGAGAGAAACAAAAGGAATAGAACAAGTAAAGAAGTTTCAGTTATCATTATTTGCAGATGACATGATCCTTTACTTGGAAGATCAAAAAAACTTCTCCAAGAAGCTACTAGATTTTTTTTGGTTTTTTTTTTTTTTTTTTTTGTCTTTAAAATTCAATAGCATATCAGGATTCAATGTCAATACTCAAAAGTCAGTAGCATTCCTCTACACAGATAACATACTGAGTGGGAAATTATAGAAACAATACATTTTAAAATAGTCTCACAGAAAATAAAATATCTTGGAATTCACCTAATTAAAGAAGTCAAAGATCTTTTCACAGAAAATTACAATACTCTGAAAAAAGAGATCATGGAGGATTTCAGAAAATGGAAAGATATGCCATGCTCCTGGCTAGAAATAACCAACATCATGAAGATGGCCATAGTCCCAAAACTGCTATACAGATCTGATGCATTCCCTATCAAACTACCACCAACGTAACTCACAGACCTAAGGAAATCATTCCTCAAATTTATTTGGAACCAGAAAAGGCCTAGAATATATAGGCAATCCTGGCCAACAAAGGATAGGATGCAATACAATTCTGGACTTGAAATTCTACTGCAAAACTACTGTGATCAAATCAGCATGGAATTGTCAACAAAATAGACATGGAAATCAATGGAATAAATTAGAAGACGCAGAGGCCTCTAGGAACACACTTGGTCACCTGATCTTTGACAAAGAGAACAAACACACTTACTGGAAGAAAGAGAGCCTCTTTAACAAATGGTGTTAGAACAACTTTCTACCTGCTGATAACGAAAACTTGACTCAGGTCTATCACCATGCACAAAGTAAGATCAAAATTGATTAAATATCTGAACATTAAAATAGAAACACTCAATCTCCTGGAAGAGAAAGGAAAAACTCTTGACTATATAGGGATAGGTAAAGAGTCTATGAACAAAAATCAAATTGTATGGGTAATATTTGAATGAATTAACAACTAGGATAACTTCTTATTGAGAAGTTTTTGCACATCAAAATAAATTATCAACAAAGTGAAAAGAGAACCCACAAATTTGGAAAAAATATTAACTAACAAGCACTCAGTCAAAGGTCTGCCTTCTAGAATTTATAAAGCACTAAAAAATCCATTCCTGTAAGAATGTATCTGTTATCTAAGGGGAAGGGAGTCATAGCTCTGAATATTTCATGACAATTTCTTCACACAGGCAACTTTGCAATAGTTCTAGGACTTTGTTCTCTGTGGTTATGATAACAAAATATCACAGACTGGGTGTTTTATACAACAGAAATGCATTTTCTTACACTTTGAGGTTAGAGATCTAATATGCAGATAGTAATGAGGATGGTTTTTCTGAGACCTGTCGGCTCTTGCCAACAGCAACAATACTTCTTGCTGCAGGCAGTCTACCTGGTATGTTGTTATGTATGCTTATCCCTGCTGTCCCGGTACCCAAAGGTCATCATTACCAAGACTAGAGTCCAGATTGCTGCCTGCTCTATTTGGCCTCACATCATGTTAGCAATGCCTTTATAGTCCCTGTCTCCAAATGCAGTCATATTCTGAACATAATGAGTGTTAGATCTTGAAGCAAACTGATGAAGAACTCATTCCATCTCCCAATAAATAAGAAGAAAAATGTTTAAATATATTGTGTCGGGCTGAGTATGCCTAAAATTCCAGTACTGGGGAGAATGAGACAGAAGGATCAATGCAGGTCTGCGCTAAATAGTGAGACCCTATATCAAAATCATAACTAACTAACTAACTAAATAAATAAATATTAAATAAAATAACAAACACTTATTTGGTTAGATAAAACTGTTTCAACTCTGAGGGTTTTTTTCAATATCATATTTTCACAGGTAACAGGGAGAGGATGGGTTAAATAATCAAGTTCCGATTCTTACTTAACTGATCTATATCTGAAGCTGGCCACTTTGTTTATTTATTTCCTCTATCATAAAAGAATAAACCTATTAGCAATTTAAACATGTGTAATATGAAACCCTTGCTAAGGATTATTTTCAGATTTTGTTTTCTGTAGTCTGCCAAATACTCCAAAGGTCCTTTTAGCAAGATTAGTTTCATGATTTTTCTATAAAAGGTCAGTATGTTGTGGATTTAAAATGAAAAACTTCTTTAAAAAGCATTTTTCTTATGTATTTAATATTTTTAGCACTAATTTTAAAATTTGGAAAAGCTTCCCCCCACTTAGTTACCAAAATGAATAGGAAGACAATACAGTGGTCCTATTATTTATCCAGTTCTGCGGCAATTTTCAATGATAATGAAAAAATTGTAAACTTATGCATTGTTCAATACCAATGACATTATAAAACAAAAATTAATAAGTAGTAATTGACATTCATAATATATCAGAAATTGTTCCGGGTAGTTGAAACAGCACAGTAGAAGACTATGATTCTCTTTTCTTACAAAGATGTATTAGTGTGCATGGGAAAGACAAACTTTAAATGATTCAGGAAAAACCATCAAAATCTGTCAGAGTGTTATGCACAACAAGGGACATCAAAATGGGACTGTGAAATATGTGACAAAGATATGGTTATCCTATAGAGGTTACTTAAGAAAGCACTCCAGATCAAGAACAAATACTTGAATAAAGTTTCATTGAAGATAAACAGCGCCATGTGAACAGCTTCACAAAACGTTCTTCACAGAGAGAAGAAATCTCAGTTTTTAGACCAGTACATAAAGATGTCCTAAGTATATCTGAGAAATAATTAGTAGTTTTGGCAAAAAGAGTGCAATAAACCGGACAGAAAGTAAGATGCCAGAGATGCAGTACATATAGTCAGGGACTGAGTTTTACTAAGAGAAAAGTAAGATGAACAGCTATACAGTTTCAAAAGGATGCTTCTGATTATTCTATGGAGAAGATAGTAAACTAGAACAATGAAAAATGCAGCGGCCCCATTTGTAAGATTATTTGAAGAGTCTGGGAGCTCTGAATTGCTTAGGGAATCAGAATGTAAGTACAAGTAAAAAACAAAAAACATTTGGCTTTCCTTGTACATTAAAAAATAACACTTGACAAATTGCGATGTGATGTAGGAATAATAAAATGTCACAGCTAATGTTTTTGTTCGACTTTTTGAGAGAGTGTTTCCCTATACAGTGCAGGCTGCCCTTTCACTTTCACTGTTACTCAGGCTGGCCTCTAACTCATGAAGATCCTCCTGCCTCGTGGTCCTGAGTGCAGGCATCTGCCACTGCACCCACCCAGCTGCTAATGTGTTTTAATTACAATAACTTAAGAGGCGATTTTTCATTTTAATCAAGCTAATAGAGAAAGAAAAGCTGTATAACTAGACAAGACAGAAACCTTATCTAAGAATCATAACACTGGATAATAGTAGACATATTGGTGGAAATACTAAGAAGATGAAAGCAATGTTGCTGTGTCATATTTATTTTTACAAGAAATTTTACTGAAGAAATAGATATTGATTTTTCCTAACCAAGGTAAAAATACTATAATATTGGTAGGTCTGCAAATATTTGAACTATGATCAATAACTCAAACCAAATATACATGCAAATATAAATTGTGTATCAGCCAAAGAGAGATACTTATTATTCAAGAAGTATTAGAGCAATTGGCTTCACTGAAAAAATTGTTGTGGTAACCATATTTATTCAGTGAATTCAATCACATACCCAACAATTTTGACAGTTCCGGTGTAAGAAAAGCACATTGGCACAATCTTGAGTAATAGATATGAAAGAAATTACTGATCAGAATTGACTTTAAGGGACCAAGAGGATAGCTCAGTATAATAAGTGCTTGCCTGGCAAGTGCAAGGGCCTGAGTTCTATCCCCAGTTCTGCAAACAAACAAACAAAAAAAGAATTGATTTTAAGCAAGCGTGTGATGAACAAATCCTGTGTCACCTCTTTAGTCAACAGCAGTTTAAGTTTCTTAAAATTTATTTAGTTCTCATGGGGCTATAGGAACATAGCACAGAGAGTGGCATAAAGTATAAATTAATTTCATGAAATCACATCTTAAGAATGCATTCAGACTTTCAGAAGTAATCTTTCAATTAATAGCGAGTGCTATATGTAATTTTTTTTATTTCTCTATGATGTGTATAGTTGACATTTACTTGTTATACCACAGAAACAGTTTTACATGTGTTTTCCTATAAATTTAACAGCATTTTGGCCAGGCAAATAGATCAGCGGATTAAAGCTTCTGCAAGCAGATGCAGGGGCCAGGGTTTGGATTCCCAGGCCTGCTGTGCTGGCCCCTCCCCTGGGGCTCTCTGAGTTAACAGTTGAGTTTGCGCCTGTAATCAAGCTCTTGGGAAGCTGTAACCACGTAGATCACTATGAGTTGGATCTACTGGTGAGACCCCAAATACCCTAGTTCCTTAAAATAAACTCTCTCTCTCTCTCTCTCTCTCTCTCTCTCTCTCTCTCTCTCTTTCACACACACACACACACACACACACACACACACACAAAATTAGTAGCATTATTAAGACAATATCCATTTTGAGACTTTAAAATTTTAGTATAGAAACCGAGTATGGTGATGCATGTCTATAATAATAATTTATAAAATGCAATAAAACCTGATGTGCCATACATTGTGAATTGTTCTATATTTGGTTTATTAAAATATCAGTAGTTCAAAATAAGTAAAACTGCAAGAATGTTTGTATTTGTGTATATGTATACACCCAAGCATAAATATATGTAATTCACACACACACATGTAGAGGGCTAACTGAAATTGAAGGCTAACATCATTGTATTTAAATAGTTACTAACATTATTTTATCAGTGTATGGATGAACATAATTATGTCCTACAACTATAAATGAAAATTAATATAATGTTCTAACAATTTTTTAGCAGTAATTCATGTGAAATTTAGCAGAAAATAAGATTTTGTGATGCTATAAACAGGTGAATCACTACAAATCGGATCTAGTAGTGAAACTGGAACACCCTGTAGACTATTCCCTAAAAGAAACTCTTTCTCTCTCTCTCTCTCTCTCTCCCTCTCTCTCTCTGTCTTTCCCCCTTTTTTTTCTCTCTCCATCTCTCTCTGGATGGCTAAAAACAGAAGGGTCCGTATGAGTCTGGACTGCTGAATGAGACTCTGTACCAAATACATAAAACTTTAATGTACAGCATTTAACCAGATGCATTAATGAGTTCCTGTAAATTTTCAAATTAAAATTTATTACACTGTTTTGAACTCTAAACAGCACAAACATTTTGTGTATCTGTTTTATTTAATAATGAAATGAAATTATTTTTAAATATTTCCTTGAGACCTGTACATATTAATATAAGATGCAGAATAATGAAATTTCAAAGCTATAAATATTTTGCTCTAATTGTCATCTGAGAGATTTTAATTTAGACTTTTGTGAGTAGAATATGTATAATCCATAACAGATGTATACAAATTGACTGCTAGATTCCTAAAAAATCAAATTTAAAATCTTAAGTTATCATGTGGGTTATTCCTTGTGCTAATACTAAGGAAGACTACAGGATATGCAACTGTCAAGTTTTAATTAAAATTACATCTTTACCTAGGGAACATCATTTCTCTGAGTCTCTTTTAGACAGACTGTTAACACAGGAAATGATTAATATGACACTGTAAATGATTAAGCAGATGGCAAATATTAAGTAGCTTAACAGGAGTTAATTCAGTTGTAGAAATGCAAAACTCCAAATAGTGTACCTTAAAGACTTTTCAGTATATTAGCACATACTGTGTAAGATAACACATTTAATATTAGCTGTCTTTCACATTGAACACAGGTGTGAAAACATAAAAGTATATTACCTTTAAATATCTGCTGGGAATTTGGGTTAGTTCCACTTCTTTCTGCAAAAAGAAAATAATAAACATGTCTCATAACTTCTCCTTGATGTCAAGTTTATTGCGCAGAATATATTGCACTGAAATAAAACCTTATTTTCTGCTAATTTTCACATAAATTACTGCTAGAAATTGTGAAATCATTATATTAATTTTCATTTATACTTGTAGGACATAACTATGTTCATCCATACATTGATAAAATAATGTTGGTAACTATTTAAATGCAATGACGTTAGACTTCAATTTTAGTTAACTCTCTACATATGTGTGTCAATTACATATATTTATGCATGGGTGTATACATATGCACAAATACAAACATTCTTATAGTTTTATTTATTTTAAATGATGGGTATTTTAATAAACTGAGTATAGAACAACTCACAACATATGCCACATCAGGTTTTATTCACTTTTATTGCATGGGTCTACTCTATTATAAATACATTTTCAATGACCTTGCTCTTTCTATGCTTAATGGATATATGTGTGTATAAATGCATATGTCATTTTCAATGTCTTGTTTTTCGCACCAAGAGTAATTGTGTCTCTATCTTGCCAACTTGTAGAAAACATAAAGAATAGTAAGTTAATTTCAAGACAGAAAAGGAAAGCTGCTCATGAGGAATGTATAGAATCTATTTTAATTAAAGTATTTTGAAGCATGAAGGCATTGTTAATTGTATAGCATGTAGAACTGGAGAAAAACAGAAAGACTATAAATTAATAACTAAATTAGATAAGACTGATTAAAACATGAATATTAAATATGCTAAGTAATGGACACAGATATGACAATTCCCCCATATCAATTTTGAGTTGGTTGTAAGACATGTGAAATGAAATGAAGACCCACTGATGTTTTCTCCAAGAATATAGGATTTGCTTAATGTGAAGAAATGAATGAATTTGGACTAGAGAGTCTTTTCCATCCAGTAATGAAAGTCCTCATAATAGGTTATCATCAAAGTAACCAAATATTTTCAGGAGGGTTTCATCTACATGTCATAGTAGTTCATTTGTGTTAAATTCTGATAATCATACTGATTATACAGGTTTATATATACCCTTAACGGAGGCTTAAAAGTTCCTCTAAATAATAATAATTTCTTATCACCTTAATCAAATTACTCAGCTTTTTAAAGCAGTAATCACATGTGGTAAATAGTACTGTGTTTGGGTGAATGTTAAATTACCATACTGCTTAATCATTTTCATTAAGTGTACTATATTAGAATGGCTGGTTTGTTTTATTAGTAATGGTAGCAGTTATACTACAAACATTTTTGAATATTCATATGGACACAAATTAATTCTAAAGTTCCTAAATTATACACATTATTGAATATTTTTAAATAGACATGAATATGGCAAAGTTGGCTTTGTTCAGAACTCAAGAAGTTCCCAGGGAGAGGACTGTAAAGAAATGAAAGCAATTAAAGCATCTGCTTAGGTGGATGCAGGGCAGGAAGTTCAATCCCCAGGGCCTGCCTTGCCGGCCCCGCCCCCACAGGGAGCACTGCAAAGGTGATTGAGACTGGATGTGGTGGCGAGCACCCGTAGTCCCAGCACTTGGGAGGCAGTAAAGAGGAAGATCACTGCGAGTCCCATCTATTCAGTTTCAGGAGGGTTTCATCTACATGTCATAGTAGTTCATTTGTGTTAAAATCTGATAATCAAACTGATTATACAAGTTTATATATAGCCTTAACTGCGCCTTACACGTTCCTCTAAATAATAATAATTTCTTACCATTGTAATCAAATTACTCAGCTTTTTAAAGCCGTAATCACATGTGGTAAATAGACTCTGTAGACCCTGTAGAACCTATAGTCCCTGCCCTAAATAGAAAAACAGAAAGAAAGAAAAAAAGAAAGCAAGAAAGCAAGAAAGAAGGAAAGAAAGAAAGGAGGGAGGGAGGGAGGAAGGAGGAAAGGAAGCAGGCAGGCAGGCAGGCAAATGTGGAAAGCTGAGATCAGTTGGGGTCCCTTCTTTTGGTGGGAGAAAAGAGATGTCCAATGACTGTAGCTCATTTATTGATACACTCAGCAAGTTGATGTCAGGTGAGTCCCTTCTTCCTAACAATTTATTTGCCTCGCTGCATTGGTGCATCATGCTCCTGGGATTGGCCTTACGCTAGCCTCACACATTTGACCAGTCTTCAGGTACGGCCATTGCAATAAATGTTTAGCTATTACCAAAATAAGAGCTATATTCTAGAGATACATAATGAAGTATGGAAATGATATAACAAAAACATATTTTAGATTCCCAGTGTAAATTATTTTAATATTTCCAATTAATGCTGGCCCATGAATCATACTCACAAAGTAAACAGAAGTTATTTTTGTATCTGTTCATAATTATTATTATTATTATTACATCTCTCTGATAATACTTAGTTCCAAAATTCTAATAAAGGACTTTCATATGTTTTTAATGAATTGTATGTGTGTGTGTGTGTGTGTGTGTGTGTGTGTGTGTGTGTGTGTGTGACTATGAATGAGACTCAAGAATATTTTTTTTTTTTTGGCAGAACTGGGGATTGAGCTCAGTCCTTTGTGGTTGCCAAGGAAGCACTTAATCCACTGAGCCATCTCCCCGGCCCCTCAAGAATATTTTTAAGTATAAGAAATTGAAAGATAAAATGAATAAGCAAAAGATTTTAATAACACTAAGATTGCTAAAATTGTTAACTCCACTTAAGTATTTCCTAAAGTTTTCTCTATAGAATCAAGCTTATTAAAAATTCCCATTCTAAGCTTCCTTACAAATCATACACTTATTTGGGGATAAAATTTACATCTTTTTTTCTTTTGTAATTTATTTTAGTACTGGGTCTACAGGGTCTCACTACACAGATCGGATTCGTAGTGATGCTCCAATTTTCAGCCTGCAGAGAGCTGGGATTACAAGCACACACCACCTCACCTCGTCTCCTTCCTGATTGCTCCAGGGTGGGCCTGGAAGGGCACTCCACGGATAGAAGCCTGGCCCCTGTGTTTGCCTAATCAGGCACTTTAATCCACTGAGCTATCTGTTTCCAATATTGACATCTTTAAGTGACAATTTTGCACAAAACAATCTGAAAACTAGTCTTCCCACTAGTAAAAAGGACACATATTTTTCTTTCAGGGAGGAGGATTTAATAGTAAAAACCTAGAGGGAAATTATACAATGGATTTCAAAGCCTTTGTACCATAACATGGGTCATTTTTAGTAAAATATTACAAAAGTGTTAACAAAGCCCGTTTTATGTAATGGATTGAGGTGGGTTGAGAGCTTTACACAAAGGCAGAATTGTGTGAAGTGCAGAAAACTGTTATGGAAGTAAGGCACATTTTTGTTTGAAGATGGTGCTATTTACTTCTGTTGACAAGGAATTAGAAAACAAAGTGGCAATGACTGAGATGACACAAAATTACTTCTGCTATACATAGAGATTTATAGGGTGTAATTCCCAGTAGATTTGTCAAAAATTTCAGGCTTAACTATATAATTTAATACTTCAGACCAAGAAGAAAAATATAAAGGGTACAAAGTGACTCGTAAGCAATCTGTTTTATATAATTATTTAACACAACAATTGATGACTGATAGCCAAAATACCATCTTACTGTCAGCGATAGTTTGTATTTGGGGACATGAATAAAGAAGACTTCCTTCAGATTTCGGGCCCATGAAATCCCACGAAATCATTCAAATGTTAGAGGGAGCTAAAAATTCCAAGAGTGAGGGTAGCCACAGAATGCAGAGTGGGCCTGCTTTCATTGTAATTTTTAAATTAAAAAAACTATTATGAAAAGTAAAACCAATTCCATAATCATATAATATGAAAATAAGTGCCATCTCACCATGTAGCTTCAGGGCTGTTATTTAGAATATAAGACAGAAACTAGACAGGCTCTTATCAAAAGAGAAACTAACATATAATGATGCAAATCCTTCTTTGCAATAAACAAAGATAAATTAATAGCATAAATGAAATGAAATAGCACATATGCTGAAGTATTTTTCTTCCTCACAGCTCAGTCTCTTCTTGAGTGTGGGGTTGTTCCTGGCAAAGGTGAGAAAACTGCACCACACACTGAAATGGAAGAAAAAAAGCGCACTGAGTCATACTTAAGTTCCAGATATAAATATAGATACATATGTATGTGATTCCACTTGAAACATCAATGTTTGGATTAAATCATTTAGATAAAATAATATTTGCTATATACCTAAGATGAAGTTTAACCAGGCCTCCTACAATTGTATTTGTTCCGGCTATTTTAGGCCCAAGGAAACAAATCTTGCTATCCGTTGACAGTGTTAAATTAAGTTCTATTGGGCCACATCCAAGCCTAAGCATTTCCAAATGCTTGTTCCAGAGTAGTTGCAGCAGAAATCACCTGCCTGTCAAAACTTACAGATTGTACTATTGGGCCCCGTCTCGGACTTCATCAGTCCCTGATTTTACTGAAGCTTTCCAGAGAGAGAGGAGAAAGCTGTACTCCTCTTGCATACTTAAATTTGTGAAATTGCATGAATCATTTCTGGCATTGTTGGTGCCAACCAAGATCTAAAGGAAGAGGAGTTAGAAAATGGGGAGAGAAGAAGCCATTTTGTAGTCACATTTGGAAATGCAAATATCTGTTTGCTATAAGATGTTTTTTGTCTAAAATTTGAACTCTAAGAACAAATGAGGTATTTCTTTCATATAGAAATAATTCATGTATAAAAATTATTTCTATATGAAAGTGTTGAGCTGGGAGATAGCTGAATGGCTGAGGCAACTGCCTGGAAAGCACAAGGTCCTGAGTTTGATCCCAGACACCAAGGACAAAAACGGTGTACTTATTTAATAAAAAACTAATAAAAACTGAAAACTATCACATTTTAAATGAATTTTTCTATGTATTAAAAGGACTGATTTTTCTTCTTGATATAGGTTTCTAATATTGAAATGTTCAAAATGTTCAATGCCATGAGCTTTCACAAAGAAAAAGTAGTATTTAAATAGCATTTTTGAATACTATTTAATTTGTTACCTTCACAAATTTTCATAAGCTGCTTTTTTATTTTTGCTTTGGTACCAGGAATTGAACTCAGTACTCTGTGTTTGCCAGGCAGATGCTGAGCCACTGAGCTGTATCCCTGGTCCTCATCAGTTCTTGAGTGTTATTTTTGTGTGCAAACACTTTATTATAAATAACTATACTGTGGTTTCTCTTCAGATCGCATAAATCTTTCACCTTTACTTTATTATAAATAGAAAGACATTCTTCCCTATATCTAAGACTTCAATGTTTTACCTATTTGACTTTCTTGTAAGTTCAGTGTTTCAGTATTTGATGTATTTTATTTTAGTTTAGTTCATGGTGAGATATATAGGTGCAGTTTTAGTCCTCTACAAATAAATATCTGGTCATCCATAAATATGAGTTGTTTATACAAACATGTACGCCCATAGAAATACAAAGTTGGATAAAATAAATCAGACAGACAAATAAAGAATCTCTGATTTGGGTAAGGCAAAGTATGAGGGGCATAATAATGCATGGAGAGAAAACAGACAAAGAATCTGTTCTCTTGCAAATAAGAAGGGTTCAGAAGACCAAGGACAAGGGAGAAGAGAAAGTAAGAGGAATTAAGATGTAAAGAGCCTGCTATCTCTATAAGTAAATGAAAGCAATACACATAAGTATGAGCTATGATTGATAACACCAATAAGAAAGATGGGGAAATGAGAGGGAAGCTGGTGGGTGAGTAGAAGGGTATTAAAAAAGAAATGAAACTAACTGTATTTTGTACATGTGCTTAGTCTCTAAGGTAAAGGTACACTTACTATACTGCTAACGTGCTATAAAAATAGAGACAGGTCACAAATTTATTGAAGCTCTAGTTGTACAAAGGCATGTGTTCTGATTTTACTAAGTTGTCTAATTAAACAACACAAAGTAGTACTGCAAATTAATAATGTTAGCTAGCCTTTACTAGGATATTAAAATAGATTTCAGGTTTATATGTAACTGGAGGAGACTAGATGATTTGTGTTGCATGTTTAATTACTCTTTTTTTTAATTTTTGTAGTTCCTTTATTTTTTATTTTTCTAATTTATTTTTTATTTTATTGAAGGACAAATACCAATCAGACAGTTTTAAGACACCTTAACAAGACAAATTCGATAAATTAATACACTGCAAACTGTCTTCATAACGTTTTGGTATCATACAAGGTGCATACATGATGTTATATTTACAGATACTATTTTAGCAGATGTCTGTTATCAGTAAATTAAGAGTGTTCCTGCTTACTTATTTTTTATACTGGAATTATATCAAAAATTCAATAATTTTTTTTCCCAGTGGATGACCATAGTACTAGAAGCCGACATAATATCCTGTCCAACCACCATTAGTGCAGATCTTGCCTCTCATAGGATTATGCAGAAGCACAGCATTATCTATCCCAACTGTACTGTCTATGCACACACATCATGATGTTTTTTTTCTATACCTCTTCCTTTGTCTACACCTGTCAAAGGAGGGCACTCCATTGTCATTCAACTAACTTAGGTGCTTAAACTCAACAAGACAATCCAACACCGTCCAGCATTCCACAACAATAGTGAGTTATTCAAAGAAGTTGTCAACCATAGCCTTTTACAGCTCAGCTTAATATTATGGCCCCACGATGTATACTTCATTTTTATACCTTTCTGCTGGATGGTTAAGACCTAGACAGAGGAAGACTTATATGCCAACACATGTACTTTATATTTCTTATGTGATCAATGAAGTACCCTCAGGGTTTATCTTGTAGTCCTGTACATTATTCTGTAGATCCTTTGTCTGTGTCATCCATGTGGATGAGTCACAGCCAATGCTTGATGAGTTTGCTCTCTGTGAGAGCCTTGGAGAAAGTTTTCTCTCCATGTGACTCTCCCCAGGCACACTTTAGAACTTCAATCTCTTTCCTCTGTGGCTCCAAAATCTCCTTGTTCAGAAAATTTTTAACTCAACTGAGTCTCATGATGTTGCAGTACAGGCTCTCCTATGTCCTCAGTCTTCGCTGACCTTGAAAGGCTAGAGCCAAAATGTTGGCTGGACTTGTGGCTCTTCTATTTCTCTGACTCTGACTTGTGAACTTAGGTTGTTAACCATCCAGAAGAAAAGCTGATTAGTATCCTGCAGCATATGCCATTCACTTTACCTTATCTGACTCAGTCGATTTTAGTTGTTGTTATACGTTTCCTTTTGTATTTCTGCTTTTTGCTTGTTATACTAGGAAGACTATACAATATTTACACCCGTGTGTCTGGTTTATTTCACTTGTGAGTATATTTTCAAGTGGCATCCACTTCAGTATAAATGCTTCAAACTTATCATTCTTAATAGCTGAGTAATACTCCATTATATAGAAATACCATATCTTTTTCAACCATTCCTCATGTGATGGACATCTTGGTTGTTTCCAAGATTTTGCTATCACACAGTGCGCTGCTATAAACATAGGTACACATATATCACTATTATACAATGTTTCCAGATCCTTTGGGAAAATTCCCAGTAGGGGGATAGCTGGCTTGAATGGGATTTCTAGTCCTACTTTTTTGAGGAGTCTCCACACTGACCTCCACAATGGTTGTACCAGTCTACATTCCCACCAGCAGTGGAGAAGTGTTCCCTTTTCCCCACAACCTCTCCAAGATTTGTTGTTGGTTGATTTCCTTATGATGGCCATTCTTTCTGGAGTGAGATGGTATCTCAGTGTTGTTTTTATTTGCATTTCACAAATGGCTAGCGATGGGAGCATTTTTTCATATATTTATTGGCTTCTTTAATTTTGTCCTCTGAGAAGTGCGTATTCATCTCAGATGCCCATTTCTGAATTGGGTCTTTAAATTTGAGGGCCCTGTTATATCTTAGTTCTTTATAAATTCTAGACAGTAGTCGTCTGTCTGATTGCTTATTAGTTAGAATTTTTTTAAAGTTTGTGGGTTGTCTTTTCACTCTGTTGACAATTTCTTTTGACATGCAGAAGCTCCTTAAGAAGAGTTGATCCCAGTTTAGTTACTCTTTAACATGTTGTGAGCTATTCATAGAACTTCATACTCTGTGCTCTGAACACTTTGGCAATGAAACTTGTGCATTAAGGAGCATCTTTTTATTTCTCATAGATGAATGCTTGGTGAAAGTATTTATGGACTACAATGAAAGCATTAGGGGACTTGACTGACCTCATCAGATAGAAATGTTACATTTTTTATTATATAGGTCTGGCTTTATCTTGGTCCTAACCATTCAGCAGAAAAATATAAAAACGAGTTACATAAAATAAAACTATAATAATATGCTGAGTTGTAAATGTCTCCAGTCAACAACTTCTTCAGATAACCCACTACTATCGTAGACTGCTGGACTCTGTTGATTGTTTCACTGAATTCAAGCACCTATAATAATTGAATGACAATAGAATACCTATCTCTGACAGGACAAAATAAAAAAAAAAAGTGATACAAAGGAAGAACCATTCTGTGTTTGTATAAATGGTACTGTTAGGATAAATATGCAGTACTCTCATGTAATTCTATGAGAAGAAAGATTTGCACTAATAGTGTTTGGACAGGATATTCTGTTCACTTCTTTTACTATGGATAACAGCTAGGAAGATAACAATGTTATAAAGTATTAATTATTGAAACTGTACTATAATTCAGCTTTAAAAAGAGATAGGTATATAGCTACATTCTTTTAAGTCATTGAATAGAGGCATCTGCTCTAATAGTATTTGTAAATAAAATATCATGTATGCACCTTGTACAACAAAAAGCCACTGTGAAATTTTCAGTGTATTAAGTATTGAATCTGTTCTACTAATTTGATTTGAAACTGTGTTATTGCTATTTGTACTGTAACAAAATTATGGAAAATAGAAAAAAAACAATAAAAGTATATTTTCTAGCACTATTTTAGGTAATTTACTAACCTTTCAGAGACTGTGATCTGTCTTGGTCAGCCTGTTCTACACAAGGATGAAAACCATTTGGTTTCTTTGAAAAGACCTTAGGTAATAAAGGTGATATCATGCTATTTTGCTTACATATCATTAGTTGAACATTTCCTACAATAAAATATTAATCATTTCTTCACATAGGTATTTTGCATTATTTTTTTTTCATTTTCTGATGTCAGTTATACATTTTTATTTAAATACAATTTAATGATTAGTTTGCAATGTAAGAAATATCAGGAAAATAACATACAATTAATATTCAGTATCTTTTATGTATTTTAAAAATGAAACTATAAAAAACTTGTATAGCTTTTATAATATAAATGAAAACCTTGAATGGCCTTTTCCTTTATTTATTTTTCTTTCTTTCTTTTTTTTTTTTTTTTTATTTTTGAGACAGGGTCTCATTCCACAGTTCAGCCTGACAGTCATCTCATGTATGTATCCCAAGCTGGCCTCAAAGTAATGGTGATTGTCCTTCTTCAGAATCCTGAATGCTAGAATTACTGGTATATACCACCATGCCTGGCTTCTTTATCTCATTTTTAATTTATGTACAGTAAGTTTAAAAAATTATTGGCTTGTACATCCATTTATCACTTCAATTTCAATGAATATAGGGTTGAGGCTTATTTCTCAGAATAATGTCTTGAACTGTTTTAAAAATTAAGATTTCAAAAAAATTATGTTTCACACAAAATTATATATTTGAAGAACAAATTTATTACATGTCATTTACTATAAGAAAATCTAGCGTCAACAGAAATACCACCAACTACCCTAAAGTAATAACTGAAGAAAATAACATCTTCCTATATCATATGGAATATCTACTTTTACTATAAATGACTTTGTTTAACTTTTATTTTCAAGCCCATGTGTATTTAGCGTTGACCAGCAACCCCAGTTCCCTCTAGGTCAGCTTATATTTTTTGAGACAGTGTCTCACTAATTCACCGAGGCAAGGCTCAAACTTGCAATATTCCTGCCTCAGTCTCTCTGTGTGCTGTGATACATTTGAGACCTGGCTTGTATGAACTATTTTTGATAAGCACTTGGTCCTAAAGTGAGAAGTGCTTATAAAGTACATGTAACCTGCTGTGATGAAGAGTTTCTTAGCAGCTGGGACACAAATTAAAGCATGTAAGAGCTTGCACAAATGGCCTTTCACCTTTCTGCAGTTCTGCTGATGGTCTTATCAGCATGCCTATGCTGATCTGCGTAATGGTGAGCTATGGAGCCTAACAAAGACATGCTTCTATGGATGCATGCAGGGCCTCCCCGAGCAGCTGGGAGCTGGCCAGCTCCCACTGTGCACAATCAGGCCAGCAGAAGTACCTCTGACCTCTAGATGACCCCGGAAACATGTTGTCAACTCTATTGCCATATGGTAGCATTTTTTTTGAAGACTAAACAAAAAGAGAAAAGCGATAAAATGGGATAAGTTATTGAACTGAAATACATATAAAATTCTTGGATGAAATAACCTTGGTGATTTGAGATTTGATTTATAAATATATATCATGCATGTATGATATGTATCCAACATTCTGTGAAATTTTATTGTGCAGTTGGAAAATAACAACTGATAAACTCAACAGTGTACATAGTAAGTACATAGCAAGTATACTGAACAAGCAATAAAGCTTTTCTAATAGATGAGTGAATCATAATTTTATAATAAACCATAATTTAGAGTTTGTATTAAACTAATGAAGAATAGATAAAATTAGTTCAGACATCTAAAATAAACCTGATTCATTCTGCCCTTGAAGAATTAGTTGATATGTAGAATGTATTCTAAAACTAAATAAGTGCACATAGGAAGAAATATTAACAAAATAGTCAAATACTTTTAATTAAATAAACATGTACTGAGTGTGCAAATCCATGAAAAATCATGTGGCACAAACTTAAAATTCAGTTGCCTGTCATACACTAGGAAATCATCCCATTTGGTGTCTAATTTACCATTATGCTAACTGATGAATTCCTTAAATGTGCTGCAGATATCCTGCTTCACTCAATTCACAGTAGCAAAGGAAGATTTGTGTTTCTTTAAGCTGAAGCACTTAATTCATTTTCTCTGAAAAGCCCCTTAATTACAGCAACAAAACGAAACAGAACACAGTCAAATGCACAGACTGTGCAATTTCCTACAGAAGGGAGCTAGAAAAACAGTGTCTATATCCTAGAGAAACTTCCTCCAATACTTGCAGCCTTACTCAACAGAGGAAACTGTTATATTAATATTGTTCAATATTTTAAGCTATTATTGCTACATTAAAGCCTTGACTCACATTACTTCATGACACAGAAAAACCGTAACTATAATGAAGTATTTTAATTAGTCAATAATCAACTTCCACTTAATCTGGTTTTGTGCTTTTAGTAAATCTACAAATATTTATTAAACACACATTATTTTATAGGCACTGTCTAGTGGAGAGAAACAAAGCAGTCAGTTAAATTTATAACACATTGTTCTTCAATAGTCTTCAACAGAGATAATAAGAATAAATTTTGATAAGCAGAATCTAAACTATTTTGTTATGTAAGAAACAACACCATGAAAAACATACTTTTAAAGGTAGAAAAAGGGGCCAGACAAATAGTTCAGCAGGTAAAGCCCATGCAAGCAGGCACAGGGGCTGGGGTTCGATCCCAGGATCTGCTCTGCAGACCCTGCCCTCGGAGCACACTGAGAGGACAGTTGAGACTGGGCATGGTGGTGCCTGCCTGTAATGGCAGCTCTTGGGAGGCTCTAAACAGGGGGATCACTACAAGTTCCCTCTACTAGTGAGACCCTGAACACCCTGTAGACCCTTCCCTAAAATACAAAAATAATAATGAAATAAATGTAAAAAAGAGAGATTGCTTTTATTTTCTTAGAGAGTGTTACAAATGACTATGATGATAATGCAAATTTGTTTAGGGACTGAAGATCAGGGGGAACCTAGACCAGTATTTGAGTGTTATGAGATAAATTACACTCCCTAAAATTATAAATTGACATTCTTCTTCAGTACTGGTAAATGTCACATGACATTAAAATAGGAGCTCTGCAAATCCTATCAAGCTGCAGTGCACTGAGATGATGGCCCTTAATCTAGCAAGGACGTTGCAAGGACATCCTTGTAGAAGAGAAGCCCAAATCATTGGAATGAAGACTTGGTAAGCCCTGAACTGAATTGCTGCACATAAAAGGTGGTTTTTGCGTTTTATAATTCACTTAGTACAGTGTCTGCAGTGTCTCACTATGCAGATCTGACTTGTAGTGATCCTCCTGTTTTCAGCCACCCAAGCACTGAATTACAGGCATGTGCCCCCACACCCAGTCTCAGTCGCCCTCTCTGGGCACCACAGGGGTGGGGTCTCCACAGCATGTGGAGCCAGGGTTCGAACCCTGGTCCCTGAACATTTCCTGAGCCGGTGCTTGAGTCCACTGAGCTATCTGGCCAGCCCCATTATGAGGTTTTCAAGGCTGGTTGTCCTTCACTTACACTTTAGCCTTATTTCCTGTTTTATTTTTTTCTCAGTGATCATTTTATATACTTAGTTCTTCTCTCAATAAAATGGAAAAATTTGGGTGGTAGATTTCTCATCCTTGTGCTTTTATTGCTATCTTCTATAGTGTTGGAAGATTCTCTAATAGTTCTAATAAGACAGTCTCCATAAATAACGTATTAATACGTGCCATGGTTTCTATTTTGTGTGTGAATGTTTTATCTTGAATATGAGAAAACAAGTGTCTTTAAATGGGACGAATGCACAGAAAATGTTATTAGTATTTTTCTTTCATATAAAACACACAGAACACTGTTTTCTCATTCTTTTCTTTCAGGAAACAGTGTAAAATTGCTTTAAAATTTGCATTTATAAGGAGTATTTACGCTTATGACAAAAAATGTTTCAGTAATGGTATCTTAGGGAGTATTTGGAATTAGATTACATGATCACATTTCTTACATGAGCAGGTTCAGAAATATGAGATAATAAGTGCCACAGTGGTAAACATTTAATATTTATATCCATGAAACAATTTATATCAAACTTTCTATGTGTGCTTTAAAATAGAATTTTATGAACACCTTTAGTCCTTCTAAATATTTTAACATTTCTTGTTCGTGTGGATAATTATTTAGTGATGATTCCTATAATTAGTTTTAGAGTCTTGGGCCGTGAAGATAGCTCAGCAGTGTAAGCGCTTGCCTGGGCAAGTGCAAGATCACCCCGGTACCACGCGCCATGAGCACTCGGGGGCACTGAGCCAGAAACCAACACCGGAGGTGATGGCGCAAACCTGTAATGATGAGGAGTTGAAACAGGAGGATCAGCATGAGTCCAGCCGGCATAATGTGACCTGTACCAAATGCATAAATTTAAAAATAAAATAAAATAAATTTAAAATCTGCAGGCAACCAATAAACACAAGAAATTTAGAAAAAATTGATATGAATGATTTTCACTTAAAAGAATTCCAGTACAATCATTTGTACGAATTAAGATGATTGTGGCTTTTATTGGAGTAATACAGATTAGAATGAAATTAATTTCCATAAATTTTGGAATTATTTTGGCATCATGTTTTGTTTTATACATCATTTGCGTATAATTTAACTCACTTCAGTGCTAAAATCAATTCATTATACATAAAATAAAATTACTTTTGATATATAATTTCAATAATTAATTCTTTAAAATCATTTATTTATTTGTTTGTTTATTTGGTACAGGCACTCACTATGCAGGTTAGATTTTGGTGATCCTCCTGTCTCAGTCTCCCTAGCGCTGGGTTTGCAGGTGTCTCCTCCACTCCTGGGTTTGGTGCTGGCGCCGTGTGCCGGGGTTCCAGGGCTGGCACAGCACGCGGTGCTGAGGATAAACCTGGTCCTTGCACTTGCCAGGCAGGCGCTTAAACCACAGAGCTGTATTCCCAGCCCTCAGTTACTAAGTTTAGTAAGTAGGATGTACCTTTATTTCATGATTAAAATAAATGTAATAATGTAGTATTTTTAATGTATCTAGAAGAAACTCAGTTTCTAAAACACCTGAAAAGTGCTACACTAAAGCAGTGTACAAAAACTTCTGTAATAAAAACTCTAATGATTTGGTGATCTTTGTGTAACAATGTCGCTTGTTTCTCAGCATATGGGAAAAATGTTTTCGCCTGTATTTTAATATGTAAGTCTTTTTTAAAAAAATTCAGATATGGCTTCAGTTTTTATTGAGCTTGGTCTCAGGCATGTATGCATGGAGGAATATGCCATTACTAGTATTTTCTTCTCTCAGATTTTGCATGTTTTATGTGACAGATGCATATTTTTTTCTCCATGCCATCTTCCTAACAGCAATATATATATTGCTAAAACCCTAAAGCCATTTTTATTATTTTAATCTGATCTACGTTCTTTGGTATGTCTGCAAATTGCTATAAAACAAATAGAAACTTAAATAATAAATGAGCCAACCAAATGCTAACATGGTAATTTAAACCTGACACCAGCGCTTGAACCCTGAATGGCTTAACAGTGTTCTTTCCGTGGAGCTATTTGTTTTTCCCTGCTGGTGACTGAGCCTTTAAATATTTATGTCCATTATACCACACCACCATGGGCATTGTGTTTGCACCAACCTTAAGAAAATTAATTTATATTTTTGGAATTTTGCAATTGAGTGTATGTGAGAGAAAATATATTACTTATATCAAGTAGACATCTATTCCAACCAGGATTATAATTATATCCTTATAATCTATGGCCTTCTTTTTTATTCCTGGAAATGTTGCAGGGTAATGAATAAGTTGTTAAAATTAAAATAATGTATTCAGCACTAAAATCCAAGAAACAAGATGATAGCTTCATAATGGAGGTATGGAAATTACCCTACAGTATATTGCAAATATAGAATTATATTTCCATGCAAGATTATTCATCATGCTGTAGATTCTTTTATATATTTTTATTGTGAGAGAATAGTAGTTTAAAAACATGATTCAGTCCTTTCTGGTTTTTAGTATTAATTTTTCATTTTGGTTCTTTCCTTGCTTGAAAGCATTATACACAGACACACAAAACATCTATGGGTACAGTATTATCTGTTTTTATCCATAACATGCAGTAAAAATGCTGAAGGATTCAATTTAAGTATACTTAATGCAGTGTTGAAAATTAGTTTTCTTGTTAGAAGTAGTTAACAAAACTATTAGTCATCACATTTTTAAATAAAAGAAGACAGTGTATTTGGAAACAGATTAGAAGAATGGAAGATAGACCCTGGGGGACCAGGGGACATCAGAAGTGAATTCCTTAGGCATCTTATAACTTGAAAATACATAACAACCAGCTAATAGTTAAAGAATAGTTAAAGAATAGAGATTGATTTTATTTCTTCTTTTATGATCAATACGTGATTCACAGACATAAATAATATAATTAAGTTCACTGAAAATATGGAATATATTTAAGCAGTGTTAATATGCAACCCTCTCTATAAATGTCTTGCTTATTCTTTTTTCTAGCTGATCTCTTATTTTTTTCCTCTTTTCTTTTTCATTTTATTGAAGTACAAATGTAAATCAGACAGTTTCAAGGCACCTTAACAATACAGATTCGATAATTTAATACACTGCAAACTGTTTTCATAACGTTTTGGTATTGTACAAGGTGCATACATGATATTATATTTACAGATATTATTTTAGCAGATATCTCTTATCAGTGAATTAAGAGTGTAGCTGCTTACTTATCTTACTATTTATACCTGAATTTGATCAAATATTCAATAATTATTTTCCTAGTGGATGACCGTAGTACTAGAAGCCGACATAATATCCTGTCCAACCACCATTAGTGCAGGTCTTGCCTCTCATAGAATTATGTAGAAGCACAGCGTTATCTATCCCAACTGTACTGTCCATACACATACATCATGATTTTTTCTGTCTACACCCCTTCCTTTGTCTACACCTGTCAAAAGTGGGCACTCCATTGACATTCAACTAACTTAGGTGCTTGAACTCAACACCACAATGCAATACAGTCCAGAATTCTACAACCATATTGAATTATTCAAAGAAATTGTCGACCATAGCCATGTACAGCTCAGCTTAACATTATGGCCTCACGATGTATACTTCATTTTTATACCTTTCTGCTGGATGGTTAAGACCTAGATAGATCAAGACTTATATACCAACACATGAACTTTATATTTCCTATGTGGTCAGTGAAGTCCTCTCAGGGTTTATCTTGTAGTCCTGTACATTATTCTGCAGTTCATTTGTCTGTGTCATCCATGTGGATGAGTCACGGCCAATGCTTGACCAGAATGCTCTCTGTGAGAGCTTAAGAGAAAGTTTTCTCTTCATTTGACTCTCCGCAGGCATACTTTAGAACTTCAATCTCTTTCCTCTGTGGCTCCATAAACTCCTTGTTCAGAAAATTTGGAGTTCACCTAGTCTCATGATGTTGCAGTACAGGTTCTCCTATGTCCTGAGTCTTCGCTGACCTTGAAAGGTTAGGGCCAAAACGTTGGCTGGCCTTGTGGCTCTTCTATTTCTCCAACTCTGACTTGTAATCTTAGGTTGTTAACCATCCAGAAGAAAACCTGATTAGTATCCTGCAGCATATGCCATTTACTTTGCCTTATCTGACTCAGTTGATTTTAGTTGTTGTTTTACATTTCCTTTTGTATTTCTGCTTTTCGCTTGTTATACTAGGGAGACTATATGATATTTAAATATGTCTGTCTGGTTTATTTCACTTATGAGTATATGTTCAAGTGGCATCCACTTCAGTATAAATGATTCAAACTTATCATTCTTAATAGCTGAGTATACTCCATTATATAGAAATACTATGTCTTTTTCAACCATTCCTCATGTGATGGACATCTTGGTTGTTTCCAAGATTTTGCTATCACACATTGTGCTGATATAAACAAAGGTACACATATATCTCTATGATAAAATGTATCCAGATCCTTTGGGTAAACTCCCAGTAGGGGGATAGCCAGCTTGAATGGGATTTCTAGTCCTACTCTTTTGAGGAGTCTCCACACTGACCTCCACAATGGTTGTACCAGTCTACATTCCCACCAGCAGTGGAGAAGTGTTCCCTTTTCCCCACAACCTTTCCAGCATTTGTTGTTGGTTGATTTCGTTATGATAGCCATTCTTTCTGGAGTGAGATGATATCTCAGTGTTGCTTTTATTTGCATTTCACGAATGGCTAGCGATATAGAGCATTTTTTCATATATTTATTCACTTGTTTAATTTCGTCCTCTGAGAAGTGTGTATTCATCTCAGATGCCCATTTCTGAATTGGGTCTTTAAATTTGAGGGCCCTGTTATATCTTAGTTCTTTATAAATTCTAGACAGTAGTCCTATGTCTGATTGCTTATTAGTTAGGATTTTTTCAAAGTTTGTGGGTTGTCTTTTCACTCTGTTGACAATTTCTTTTTACATGCAAAAGCTCCTTAACAAGAGTTGATCCCATTTGTTGATTCTTTCTAGGGCTTCCCGTGTGAATATATGTTTGTTCATGAACTCGTTACCTACCCCTATGTCTTCAAGAGTTCCACCTACTTTTTCTTCCAGGAGATTGAGTGTTTCTGTTTTAATGTTTGGATCTTTAAACCATTTTGACTTTAACTTAGTGCATGGTGATAGAGCTGGGTCAAGTTTTAGTTTTCAGCATGTAGAAAGCCATGTTTTCCAGCACCATTTGTTAAAGAGGCTATCTTTCTTCCAGTGAGCTTGTGTAGCTTCTTTGTCAAAGATAAGATGGCTGAGTGTTTTTGTAGATGCCTTTGCATCTTCTAATCTATTCCTCTGATCCTCAGGTCTGTTTTGTTGTCAATACCATGTTGATTTTATCACAGTGGCTTTGTAGTACAATTTCAAATCAGGAATTGTGATGCCTCCTGCCTTGTCTTTATTGGCCAAGATTGCCTTTGGTATTCTAGGTCGATTGTGGTTCCAAATAAATTTTAGGATTGATTTCTCTATATCTGGGAGATATGTTGGTGGTAATTTTATAGGGATTGCATTAAATCTGTACAGCAATTTCGGGAGTATGGCCATCTTCACGATGTTGCTTCTTCCTATCCAGGAGCATGGAATATCTTTCCATTTTCTGAAATCCTCTAGAATCTCTTTTCTTAGGGTGTTGCAATTTTCACTGAAAAGATCTTTGACTTCCTTGGTTAAGTTAATCCCAAGGTATTTCATTTTCCGCAGTGCTATTGTGAAAGGTATTGTTTCTATAGTTTCCCTTTCAGTGTGTTTGTTATCTGTATAGAGGAATGCTATGGACTTTTGAATATTGAATTTGTAACCTGCTATGCTACTGAATTTCCCTATCAGTTCTAGTAGTTTCTTGGTGGAATTTTTGGGGTCTTCCAAGTAAAGTATCATGTCGTCTGCAAATAGTGATAATTTAACTTCTTCTTTTGCTATTCTTATTCCCTTTATTTCTCCCTCTTTTCTAATGGCTGTTGCTAAGGATTCTAAAACTATATTGAATAGGAGGGGTGATAGAGGACATTCTTGTCTTGTACCTGATTTAAGAGTAAAAGATTTCAGTTTTTCGCCATGTAGGATTATATAAGCTTTTGGGTTGTCTTAGATGTTTTTTATCAAGTTAAGATAGAGTCCATCTATTCCAATTTTCTGTAGGACCTTGAACATGAATGAGTGTTGGAGTTTGTCAAAGGCTTTCTCTGCATCAATTGAGATGATCATGTGGTTTTCAGATTTCAGTCTATTAATATAGTGTATTACATTTATAGATTTTTGAATATTGAACCATCCTTGCATCCCTGGGATGAATCCTACCTGGTCATGGTGTACGATCTTCTTGATGATTTGCTGTATTCTATTTGCCAGGATTTTGTTGAGTATTTTTGCATCTATGTTCATGAGGGAGAATGGCCTGTAGTTCTCCTTTTTGGTTGTGTCTTTACGTGGTTTTGAAATGAGTATTATACTTGCCTCCAGAAATGATTTTGGGAGGACTTTTTCCTTTTCCACTTCGTGGAAGAGTTTGTGGAGTGTGGGGATTATATCTTCTATAAATTTCTTGTAGAATTCAGCTGTGAATCCATCAGGCCCTGGACTTTTCTTTGTCAGTAGGCTTTTTATTACTTTTCGAATTTTGTTGGCTGTTATCGGCTTATTGAGAGTTGTAATATCTTCTTGATTCAGTTTTGGTAAATTGGACCTTTCAAGGAATCTGTACATTTCTTCTGTGTCTTCTATTCTGTGAGCGTAAAGATTCTTGAAGTGACTATTGATAGTCTTCTGAATTTCCACTGGGTCTGCGGTAATTATATCCTTTTCATTGCTTATCGCTTGTACTTGAATTTTCTTTTGCCTCTTTTTGATGAGGTTGGCAAGAGGCTTATCAACTTTATTTAGTTTTTCAAAGAACCAACTTTTTGATTTGTGAATTCTTTGAATTGATTTTTCATCTCAATTGAGTTAATTTCTGCTCTAATCTTTATGATTTCTTCCCGTCTTTGCGCTCTGGGTTTTGTTTCCTCTGCTTTTTCTAGTTGTAGGAGGTGCAACATTAAGGTGCTAATTTGTTCCCTTTCTGTTTTCCTAATGTGTGAGTTCATAGCTATTATTTTCCCTCAAAGAACTGTTTTCATTGCATCCCATAAATTCCGGTAAGTT
The DNA here is from genome assembly GCA_004027165.1 of Ctenomys sociabilis. Lineage (NCBI taxonomy): Eukaryota > Metazoa > Chordata > Mammalia > Rodentia > Ctenomyidae > Ctenomys > Ctenomys sociabilis. The sequence goes on from PVKA01010515.1 coordinate 62,485, forward strand.
GTACTTGAATTTTCATTGAATTTTAGATATTGTTGAATTTCTTGTTTAATTTCTTCTGTGACCCATTGATTGCTGAGTAGGGTGTTGTTTAGTTTCCATGAATTTAGTGGGTTTTTCTGGTTTCTTTTGTCATTTATTTCCAATTTCATTGCATTGTGGTCAGATAGTATGCATGGGATAATTTCTATTTTCTTGCATATACTTCGACATGACCTTTGGACTAGTATGTGGTGTATTTTGGAAAATCACCCGTGTGCAGCTGAAAAAAATGTGTATTCAGCTGTGGTTGGGTGGAACACTCTGTATATGTCCACCATGTCCTATTGTTCCAACCTCTGAATGAGTTCTGCTACTTCCTTGCTAATTTTTTGTCTGGTTGACCTATCTTTTTGAGATAAGGGTATGTTAAGATCTCCTGTTAAGATTGTGCTCTTAGACATTAAGGTTTTCATGTGCCTTAAGATTTGTCTTATGTAGTTGGGTGCTCCTGTGTTTGGTGCATAGATATTTATGAGTGTTACTTCTTGCTCTTGCATTTTTCCCCTGACCAATATATAGTGGCCTTCTTTGTGTCGATGATCATTCTTGGTTTGAAGTTGAGACTGTCTGAGAACAGAATTGCTACTCCTGCTTTTTTCTGAGGTGCTGGGGCATGTAGTATTGTTTTCCATCCTTTGACTTTCAGCCTATGAATGTCCTTTTGTGTTAAGTGTGTTTCTTGTATACAGCATATTGTTGGATTTTGTTTCCTAATCCACTGTGCCAGTCTGTTCTCTTAATTGGAAAATTGAGTCCGTTTACATTTATAGTTATAATTGAAATGTGCTGACTTATGTTTGTCATGATATTTAGCTGGTATTGTTTACTCCTTTGTAACCTGTGTGTAATTGACTGTCCTGTTTAGTGGGTTCCTTCCATTCTCTTTCATGGAGTACTGGTCATTGTCGTCTCTCTCTAGAACCTCTTTCAGCAGCCTGTGAAGGGATGGCTTTGTCATCATGAAATTCTTTAGTTGTTCTTTGTCATGGAAGTATTTCACTTCTCCATCAAACTTGAAAGACAGTTTTGCAGGGTATAGTAGTCTGGGCTGGAATTTGTTTTCGTGTAGCACTTGAAGAACTCTGCTCCATGCTCTCCTTGCTTTCAATGTTTGTGTTGAGAAGTCGGCTGCAATTCTGATGGGTTTTCCTTTGAATGTGAGTTCCTTCTTCTCTCTCGCAGCTTTCAGTATATTATTTTTGTGTTGGATTTCTGCGTTCTTAACTATTATATGTCTCAGTGTGTTTCTACTTGGGTTGAGGTTATTTGGTGTTCTGTATGCTTCGGTGACCTGAATGTTGGATTGTTTCCTCATATTTGGGAGGTTTTCTGCAATTATTTCTCCCCAAATTCTTTTTATGTCATTTGTATTGACTCCTTCATTCTCGTTGATACCAATTATTCTCACATTGTTCATCCTGGCATCATCTTGCAGGTGATGGATTATTTTTTCCTGCATTCTCGTTGTTTTTAAGAGATCCTTTCTCACCTTTTCACTAGCTGCTCCGGCATCTTCAAGATCTGAAACTCTGTCTTCGCTTTCACTCAGACGGTTTTGTAGACTCGTGATTGCTATTTTTAGTTCTTCTATATCTCTTTGACTGTGTTTCATGTGTTCTATTTCTTTTC
>PVKA01010516.1:0-64150 GCA_004027165.1 Ctenomys sociabilis
TTTTTTTTGGTGCAGGGTCTCACTATGCATGCAGCCCACAATCACAGTGATCTTCCTGCTTTTTGCCTCCCACGTGCTGGGATTACAGGCGCACATTACCACACCCGGCTTGCAGGCAGGGCGGGCGCACCCGTATATGGTGCTGGCGAAAGCAGGGATCGAACCCTGGTCCCTGCACTTACCTAAGCAAGTGCTTGGTCCACTGAGCTATATAGCAGCCCCCTACAAAACCGTTTGAGTGAAAGCGAAGACAGATTTTCAGATCTTGAAGATGCTAGTGCACCTAGTGAAAAGGTGAGAAAGGATCAGTGGACTAGATTAGAAGATGCAGAGGCCTCTGCGAACACTCTCAGCCACCTGATCTTCAACAAAGGGTCCAAACACGCTTACTGGAAGATTGATAGCCTCTTTAACAAGTGGTGCTGGAAAAACTGGCTTTCTACATGCTGAAAACTAAAACTTGACCCAGCTCTATCATCATGCACTAATCTGAAGTCAAAATGGATTAAAGATCTAAACATTAAAACAGAAACACTCAATCTCCTAGAAGAGAAAGTAGGAAGAACTCTTGAAGACATAGGGGTAGGCAAAGAGTTCATGAACAAACATGTATTCCATGGGAAACTTGAAAGAATTAACAGCTGGGAAAGAATTAAAAACTTCTTGAGAAGTTTTTGCACATCAAAAGAAATTATCAACAAAGTGAAAAGACAAGACACAAATTTTTAAAAAATCCTAGCTAATTAGCACTCATACAAAGGTCTGCTCTCTAGAATATATAAAGAACAAAGATATATTAGGGCCCTCAAATTTAAAGACCCAATCCAAAATTGGGTGTCTGAGATGAATACACACTTCTCAGAGGATGAAATTAAAGAAGCGAATAAATATATTAAAATGCTCCATATCACTAGCCATCCATGAAATGCAAGTTAAAACAACACTGAGATATTATCTCACTCCAGAAAGAATGGCTATCATAAAGAAATAAACCAACAACCAATGTTGGAGAGGATGTGGGGAAAAGGGAGCACTTCTCCATTGCTGGTGGGAATGTAGACTGGTACAACCATTGTGGAGGGCAGTGTGGAGACTCCTCAAAAGAGTAGGACTGGAAATCCCATTCAAGCCAGCTATCTCCCTACTGGGAATTCTCCCAGAGGAACTGAAAACATCATATCATAGTGATATATGTGTACCTATGCTTATAGCAGAACAATTTGTGATAGCCAAATCTTGGAAACAACCAAGATGCCCATCCAATGAGGAATGGTTGAAAATGATGTGGTATCTGTATATAATGGAATATTATTCAGCTATAAATAATGATAAACTTGAAGCATTCATATTGAAGTGGATGCCTCTTGAACATATACTCACAAGTGAAATAAACAAGACACACATGTGCAAGTATTGTATAGTCTCCCTATTATAAGAAGTCAAAAGAAGAAATACAAATAGAAATGTATAACAACAACTAAAGCGAATTTAGTCAAATAGTTACAGCAAACTGAACAGTGTATGTAGCAGGGTACTAATCGGCTTCTCTACTGATGGCTAACAACCTAAGTTCACAGATCAAAAATTGGAGAAATGGAAGGGCTGCAAGGTCGGCCAACATTTTGGCCCTAGCCTTTCAAGGTCAGTGAAGACACAGGACATAGGAGAACCTATTCTGTAACATCGTGAAACTCTCTTGTGCCCCAAATTTTCTGATCAAGGAGATTATGGAGCTACAGAGGAAGGCGATTGATGGTCTACAGTGTGCCTAAGGAGAAAACACTTTCTTTCAGGCTCTCACAGAAGGCAAACTGGTCAAGCAATGGTCGTGACTCATCCACATGGCTGATACAGACAAAGGATCTACAGAGTGAGGTACAGGATTACAAGATAAACCCTGAGGGGACTTGACTGAGATAGAAAAGCTACATTTTTTGTTACATAGGTCTTGCTTTATCTCAGTCTTAACCATCCAGCAGAAAGTATAAAAATTAGGTATGTAAATTAAGGCCATAATAATAAGCCAAGCTGTAAATGGCTATAGTCAACAACTTCTTCAGATAACTCACTATTATTGTGGACTGCTAGACTGTGTTTGATTGTGTCTCCAAGTTCAGGCACCTATAATGGTTGAATGACAACTGAGTGCCCACCTTTGACAGGTCTAAACAAAAAAAAGGGGGATACAAAGGAAGAACCATGCTGTGTTTGTATAAACAGTTCAGTTAGGACAAATACGCAGTACTTCTGCATAATTCTATGAGAAGCAAGATTTGCAATAATAGTGGTTGGACAGGATATTATGTCTGCTTCTACTACTATGGACAACCACTAGGAAAATAACAAGGTAGAAAGTATTAATTATTGAAACTGTAACTACATTCTCTTAATTCATTGATTAGAGACATCTGTTCTAACAGTGTTTGTAAGTATAATACCATGTATGCACCTTTTAAGACAATAAGCCACCCCAAAAACTATATGCAATGTATTAATTATTGAATCTATGCTGTGAATTTGATTTGAAACTGTCTCATTGCTATTTGTTCTTCAGTAAAAAAATAAAAAAAAATTAAACTTGACCATAGGCGTGTATGTTATCTGAAAGCATGGCATATATAAAATCCAGTGGTGTCTGGTTTCAGACACCCAGGGGAGGTCTTAAAGCATGTGGTTAAGAGGACTCACGTACTTTACTTTGTCAGCCAACTAAACAAGGGTTTGAAGACACACTATTTCAGCCAGCAACCAAATTAAAATCTGGAATGAATTTTTAAATGTTATTTGCTGTTTTACTACTAGCAATTACTATTCCAAACAAATGACTTGAAGCCTCAAATACTGCCTTTTGTCTGTATCCACTGGGTTTTCCTGTATAATTCTCAACTTCTAAGACTGGGATTTTAATTATGCAATTTTTGTGAATTCAGCAGAATGTATATATATGCTGTGCTGAGGGTTTCATCTTCCTGAGGTTATGTTTATGGGCAGGGGAAAAACAAGGCTCACCAGTGGAAAGCTGTCATTATCACTTGGTCATAAGGGACCTTCCCAGACTTCCCTTTTGCTATTCAAACAGGAAGTTAGACCCAAGTTTTTCTTGCAAACCAAACTACACATATTGAAAATAAAAACTTCCTAAACCAAAATCTTTTTTTTCAGTACTGGCGATTGAACTCAGGACCTTGCGCTTGCCGGGAAAGTGCCCAAAATTTTCATGACCCTCTCCTTCAGCTTCAAGTTACTTTCCCCAAACAGCAAACTACATTCACTGTATTTATAAAGGGACATGATTTCTATGATTCTCTGAAACAGACAAAAATAGATATTTTTCACAAGATCTATATTATGTGAATGTTTTCATAAACCATACTAAGACCCCACCAGCCCACTCCTGCTCAGGTTTACCTGCGGCACTCACTCCTCACAGCACAACCATGCCCTTTCACGTCTCAGGATTTTGTTTATAGCTGTCCTTCCTCTCTTGGGGGCATGTTTTGCCCTGCTTTTCTACCCAGTTATTACTCATTTTTTATATTCTAGTTTTCATATCACCTCCTTAGCTATGTCTTCTTTGGCTATACTACCTAAATATAGTAATTTATTTGTGATTATTGAATCTATTGGCTTGGATTGTGTTTCATTTTTTACCTTTCCTCCCTATTCCCTCTTACTGAGAGGGAGAATAGATGTCAGGCTCCTAAGACTAGATTGCAGGTAATTAAGAGAGGTACCTGGGATACCCAGGGCCCGACTAGTGCCTCCTCCGTGACTGAAGAGCCGCCTTCCCCACTCACCCGTGGTAGCTTATGCAGCACGTGCGGCCATTCAAGGACCGGAAAAGCTGCTCCTGTGAGCCCAGCTTCCTCTCCTCCACCAGCTCCGTGCTGTCACTGCTCGATTGTCAAAGGTTTTCCTGTTGCTGAGTTCATGTTCTCCCTCTTCTGCTCATAAGCTAATAAATTCAGTACAATGCTGTGACTGAGCACATTGACCTATGCCCTTCATTCCCCTGAGTTCTCGCAGAGTGGTACTCATGTTCCCAAGGTAAAAAGAGCCTAGGAACAGTGATATAGTAGCCGTGTGCTGATTTAATGAGCAAAGGCAGGTAGAGCCAACGTGTAAGCTTCGGGTGTCCCCTGGCACATCATGAACGTTCTCTCATTGCTCTTACTCTCAACCTTGTGCTCTTATGCTGGTGTTCTATCGAGCACTCTAGCATTGCTGTATAGTCATCTTTGATAAATGTTCTATGCTATGCACTGTGTCTCTGAGGTGGAGGCATTAAACCAAGCAAAGGACAGAGCTGTGTCCAAGTTCTGGGAGGAAGAATTAGTGTTGAAATGTGGTCTGTCATTGGCATCAAGTGTCACAGGCTGTTCTACAGATTCGTTATGAAGAAGTAAGAGGAAGATGGGCAACTGAAGGCCTTCTGGCCATACTTCTTGTCTACCCTAGAAAACTCATGCAGCTGTCCCAATCAGCATGCCACCATATGCTGGCCTGAGGAGTCAAGGAAGGTACCTGTACCAGCGTATTTGAGTCAGGAAGCATTAAGCTGGATTTGGGAGGGATATGACATAGATTCCCTGCGTTAAGTACATGGTTATTGACATTTGCTGTACAAAAGCACAGTTTTAAATAAATGTTATCTAGCCTTTTGTTTCTAATAAGTCTTTTGTTTCCAGAGCTGCCATGTAGGAAATGCTGTGTGGGCCCTGCCACCCAACTGAGTCATCCCCAGCCTGCTGCAAAGTGGCCGCCCCAGCAGACGAAACAGCAGAGTGGAAGCCCACTCGGAAGAGCAGCTGGGCTAGGGAGGTAGCTCAGCAGTCTATGCACCTGCCTGGCAAGTGCAAGGACCTGAGTTCAATCCCTGGTACTGCATTTTATTTTTTAAACCAATGAAATCCCTTTTAAATATTGGGTACTGCATGTTCAACCTGTCCTGAAACTGGTCCCAACTGTATGCCACGCCCCTGTATCACATAAGTAAATGAATTAAAAAATTGCAGCTGGCAGCCTTTGTGACTGGGTTATTTTTTACATGAATATGGGAACCACCGCCCATTGAAAGGAATTTTCTATTAATAGTTTTCTTACATAAACTATTTTTAAAACATTCACTTGCACTTCCTATGGAAACGGTATGCTGCCCAAAGAGGACATGTGCTTATTTCTCTGAAGATTTCATAATTTTCCATGTATAAAGAAAAGTCCTTTGACTTCAATAAGCTAAAACCTCTTCAGAAACAGAAGGAACACAGCATCGCTCTGAACGCAGCATCACCCCGCATTTCCCATCCGAAGGCAGTGAGTTTCTCTTGCGGCACATTTCACCATCAGTTACCCCCTTTCTCTGCCACTCTAGCATGTGCTTGAATTTCTCTCCATCAAGCATCTGTTGACTGTGCTGACAGCAGGAATTTCATTTTAAAGTGTTTTTCTATCAGCCTCCTCATTGCCACCGTTTTTCCTTCTCATTGTCTGTTAGATAAAGCAAGTCATAGGCACTACAAATGCCTATGTTTAATGGCCCCATAGATTTATCTAAAATGCCTTTTCCCATGATTTTCACACATTCTGGAACCACAGGCATCATTTCAGAGAGGTAAGATCATCCAGCTTCATGGACAAAAGCACTGACCTGAGAACTTGGACTTGGAACATTTAATATTTGCACTTGATGCCAGAAAACAGTGACTTCTGCGAATTCTAAGCCAAGTTTGACTTTGCCAAGGTCAGCTAAGGAAGTGGTCAGTGATTTCCTGGTGTCTGGCATTTTGTACCTCCCTGACTCACGTCACACGAGTGGCCTCCTCCCTGCCACCAGGTCTGTGTTATGGCTGCAGCCCGTTTGCTAAGCTCACTGCTTTCACCACAAAATATTCCCTAACTTTCACTGAAAACAATTCGTTGAGTGGCTAGGATCACTCACATTTACAATATATCAGTCATTTGTGTGTCTCAGGACATTTCTTGTGTTTATTCATAATTTATGATTTAATGCAGATCTTTGAGCTGTATAAACAAACTTCAGGTTATGAGCGGGGTCTGAGAACATGAGATTACTTTAGCCTCCCTTTACTGTTCATCTCAAAGAATACAGTTGCATTATCTGAACCTACACTGTCTTCCTATGTTATTTCCATACCATCCAACTCCTTTTTCCTCCTTGTATCTTTCTTTATTCTCTACATCTAGAAAGTATAACACCTTCTTCCTAAAAAAAAAAAAAAAAAAAAAAATGGGGCTGGACATGGTGGCACATGCCTGTAATCCCAGCACTAGGGAGGTTGTTGTAAGTTCGAGACCATCCTGAGCTACAAAGTGAGCTTAAGGCCAACGTGAACTGCATAGTGAGACCCTGTCTCAAAAAGACAAAAGAAAGAAAGAAAGAAAGAAAGAAAGAAAGAAAGAAAGAAAGAAAGAAAGAAAGAAAGAAAGAAAGAAAGAAAGAAAGAAACATGGGTAGGTTGCTTGTGATCACAGGAACAATGAACAAAATCTTGGCATTTCAGGATCATGCTCCACTGCCCAGCAGTCCTAGGAATCTTGAGGCAGCTTCACAGCCTCTGATCTGAAACATAGGGAAAGCACTGGCACTAAAGAAAGAGGGGTCAATTTGTTTGCCTGAAACTCTCTGAATATGTCAAGGATGGAAGAATATGAATCCTTGATTTCTTTTTTTTCATATTTTTATTGAGAAACAAATAGCAATGAGACATTTTCAAATCAAATTAGTAGGACAGTTTCAATAATTAATACATTGTATATTGTTTTCTTGGTGGTTAATTGTTTTACAAGAGGCAGACATAATATTCTACCTACAAACACTATTAGAACAGATCCCTCTATTCATTGAATTAGGAGAATGTAGCTGTATATCTGTCTTAACCATTTTGAATATACAGATACAAAATGGTCATTCATTTGTATCCCCTTTTATGTTTAGTTCGTCAATTAAATATTAGAGGTGAGTGAGTTCAGCAAAATGCTTCCAAATAGTCCAGTAGTCCATAATAGTATTGGGTTTTCAGTATGTCTGGCAATGTCAGAAGTTGTTGACTTGAGTCCTTTACAGCTCAGAAAAATAATATGGTTCCACTTCTTATACTTTGGTTTACTACTTTTCTGCTAGATGGTTAAGACCAAGACAAAGCAAGACCTATGTAACAAGAAATATAGCTTTTGTATCTGATTAAGGTCAGTCATATCCTGAGACACTGTACCACAGTTTGTAGATCTTGTGTCAGTGTCAGCCATGTGGATGAGTCACAGTCATTGCTTGACCAATTTGCTTTCTCTGAAAGTCTGAGAGAATGTTTTCTCTCCATTTGACTCTCCTTAGGCACACTCTAGATCCTCGGCCACTTTCCTCTGTGGCCCTATAATCTCCTCGATCAGAAATTTTGGGACACAACTGAGTTGCATGATATTACAGTACAGGTTCTCTGAGTCTTAATTGACCTATGTCCTGAGTCTTAATTGACCTTGAAAGGCTAGGGCCAAAATGTTGGCTGTCCTTGTGGCCCTCCTTTTTCTCTAATTTTAGGTCTGCAAACTTAGGTTGTCAACCCTCCAGAAGAGAAGCTTTTTGTTATTAACGTACATACTAGGCTGTTGATCTTAACCTCACTATCTGTCTGAATATCAAGCATCTTAGGCTTAACATGGAACAGGTATTTTTCACCAAGTATTGATATGTTAAACTTTAAGTCTCCATAAAATACAACATAAAAAATTTTAAAACTTAAAATATATTTTAAAAATAGGAATAAACAATTATATATGTTTACACATAAGTTTAGAAATCTAACCATTAACAGCCTTGTAGCAGGACAGTCCCACAACACTCCTTTTCCTATCTCCTACCTTCATTCACCACCCCCCTCTTTTTTAAACAAATATCTACCCAAAAGACAGCTGTGCAGCAACCAGCATGTCATGACAAACAGAACCTTGAATCTTTGATTTCTTACTATTCTCTTAAAAATTATCATGCTTCCTGTGTCAATTAAAGTCTACCTAGGAAGCTAGAAACCATTTCAAGTATATAGGACAGGAAAATTTAACACAAAGTATGGGTCCTGAGGACAAAGAAAGACTTGGAAGTCAAATAGGCTCAGTGGGGGACAACACCAAGGAGCTGCTGTCACCCTGCTCAGGCAGAGGAGGAAAAGGGACAGGTCTAGAGCTCAGTGGCTTGATCCTCAAATGAAAGCTGCATGAGTGTAGAAGAGATGCTGTCGATGCACAGAAGGAAGGAGAACACCCAGAGGTCTCCTTTCTCGCTGCCCACTTAACACCTGCCAATACTGATCAGTAATTGAAGCCAGCCAGAGCTGAGGTGACCTAGAAGGCCAGTCTTTGTTTTTTTAGTGTTTAGTAGACTTTGTTCTTTCTCACTTTCAGTTACTCCCAAGACCTCCTATTACAAAACTGACAAAGATACATTATGCTTCTTTTTTAAAATTTGTTTATTTATTTATTTATTTATTCACTTGCTACAGGGTCTTACTATGCAGCTCAGACTCATGGTGATGCTCTTGTCGCAGCCTCCCCAGCACTAGAGTTACAGGCGTGCACCCCCACGCCCAGTTTGGGGACTGTACCGCACACCTGGGGTTTCAGAACCCCAGCATGCCATGTGGTACCCTGGACTGAGCTTGGAAACTTGTGCTTGCCAGGCAGGTGCTTACATCACCAAGCTACCTCCCCAGCCTACATTGTACTTCTTGAGCATGAGGCGAGAGCCTTGTTTGATTCTCTGTTTCTACCACCTGGCATTGTACCTCACACCAGAAGACATGCATAAATATTTTTAATAGATTAATCCTTGGATTAGAAAGGGAAGAATGAGGATATTGAGGTATTATACAAATTAACAAAGTAGGGACTGGTACATTTTTAACTTCAATTTTATTATGCAATTTTCCTGTTCAAAGAGATTTCAGTACTCTTATCATTGCCCATAGGCTAGAATTGCCAGTCAGAACAACACTTAGTTATGTATCAGTTTCAAACAAATAACAATTATACGTTATGCATAAGTCCCAAACATTGTATCTACAAAAGCATTTATATACCTAGGACATATTTATATTAAAACATTACTCACGATGTGTCTGAAATTCAAATTTAACTGGATGTCTTAGATTTTATATGTTAAATCTGGCAGCCTTGAGGTTTTGACCCATTTGTGTAACAGTAACAAAATACTAGAAATTGAGTACTTTATAAAGAGCACAAATTTTTGTTGTAAAACCTCGAGGGCTGGGGAGACAGCTCTGTGGTCTCAGTGCCTGCCTGGCAAATGCAAAGACCCAGGTTTGACCCCTGGTACCACATGCTGCGCCAGCCCTGGAACTCAGGGTGTACTGGGCCCCAGTGCTGCGGAGGCTGAGATAGAAGGACCACTATGAGTCCAAGCTGTGTAGCGAGACCCTTTACCAAACAAATACATAAAAGAGATTTTTTATTAAAAAAATAAATTCTGGAGAATGTGAAGTCCAGAATCACGGCACCAACAGGTTAGTATCTGGTGACAGCTGTCCCTTGTCCCCAGAGTAGCACCATGTATCAGCATCCCCACAAGACAGGGATGCTATGTCCTCAGATGGCAGAAGACAGAAGGGGAGAAAGGCCAAGCCCTGGTTAGGGTTCCAGTCCCATGCCTGAGGGCAGAGGCCACATTGCACATATTACACTGAGACTTGTGTTTTCACTTAAAGATCCTGAAGACAGCTCCACATTGAGAAGCCATGCTTCTGCAGGCATGTCTTCAGATCCCAGCTTAGGCCTGGGTGAAACCTCAGCAGCTTGGTGAGGGATGGATACCGAGGACCCAGGTCTGTATATCTGATCCACAGATACTCTGACAATATCTATGTTGCTTTAAGCTGCTAAGCATGTGCTAATTTGCTGCTCAATAATAGATAAACAGCACATGTGTGGTGCAAATATGTGAAAGCCTTAAGTTATTTTTGTGGAATTTAAGTCTCTCTCCCATCCTCGTGTATCCAGCCAGATGCAGTTCCCAGAAGCAAACACTATGACAAGAGGCCAGGGAGATGTCTCAATGGGATAAGCGCTTCCCTGGCAAGTACAAGGGCCTGAGTTCAATCCCTGGTTCTGAAAAACAAAACTATGACAAGCATTAATTCTCTCAGTCAGAAGGCACTTGCATTTTTAAAGAAATATATATATATATATATATATATATATATATATATATATATATATATATATGAAATTGATGTTATTAGTAGCATCAGCACCCTAGATTACAAATGATGTGGACACAGACTGGGGAGAATAAGCACTTATCTTGTAAGCACAAGGTCCTGAGTTCAATCCTCAGTACTGCAAAAAAAAAAAAAAAAAAAAAAAAGATGTGGAGATATTGGTGTTACTGAAAGTGAGAGACACAGAGATAATTACATAATTATCTGATGAGGTATGGTAGGAAAGGTGAAAGTGATGTGCCAGATATGTTAGATTCAACTGGGGAGAAAGTCTAAGTACATTATTAAGAGCTCATATAATGTGTTATTAATTATGGCCAGAAAAGGATTCAAGGATCTTTAAATACTCACCCACACTGTCTTTGATTCAGGATCCTATCCAGACTGAAGTGCAAAGCATTATCAAGAGGAGTAAAGACAAAACAGGAAGTGTCCGATTTTATGTTTCCAACTTCACCTACACAAGACGTGGATACTGCCGCGCACCTCAGACATGACTTCCAACTAAACATGACAGTCAGAACAGCGTGGAGGGTTGACTCATATACTTGAATTAAAGAACAGACTGTAATGAGAAGGCTTTCTCACCTGGGAGAAAAGTGAGCAAACTCCCTGGCGCCTTGTGATAGTGTTTGTCCTTTGCTGTGGTATGGCATGGCCCAAAAGGTCCTCATGCACCATGTCTGTGAACCTCCCCAACTGTCTCAGCTCTTCTGCAGTGGTAACGAAAGATTCGTCGGCACAAACTTTAGCCACATGAATTTGATCCAAGGTCAGGCTGACCGCTGATCTAGAGAGGTGAAGAGAAAGGACGCACACAGTTGAAATCTCTCATGTTAGACCCTAATTAAATGTTTGAGTATATTAGAAAAGGTACAGATGTCAAGAAGAATTTCCTAGCCCATATTGTCAATTCCAGCACATTTCTTCAAATGTATGAATTAACTAACACCGAGAACATCCATTTTCATTAAAGTAAACCTTCTGTTCTAACGTCCTTGTTTTGAAGATTTCCTGCTCTTCTAAAAGTTGAGTTGTTTTGAGTTAAAATGGAGCCACAAATCCAGACCGATTCCTTTTTTTCTAAGTGCCTTTCCTTCCTACCATTCCACTTCCAGTTGGGAGATTCTAGGAATGATAGCACAAGGGTTGGAAGTGCTATTTTAAATGAAGGTCTCTGTTCAAGGATGACAAGATACGTAAGATGCATATTTTTAAATTATGACAATTTGGAACTGGTGTTTTAGCACTAGATACTAAATCATGCTTTTTCAAAGTGAATAAAATAAGTATTGATAACCCAATATGTGGACCTAAATATTTTATGTTTTTGTTCAATATCTACACACCATTTATAATATACTTTTATGCCTCATAAATTTTTGTGAAAAGTATCCAGATCTTCTGAGTGAAGATTCATAAACAAAACAGCCTCATGTTCACTCATACCTGGAACACCAGGACAAAAGTTTCACTGGCTGTTTCCTATTCTAATCCCCCTGCTCACCAGACTCACATTCAGAATGGAAGCTACGACCACAAGAACAGGTTCAGTTGCTCAATTGCTTGAAAATGCTGTGGAGGTATGTTTTAGAAAATAGATTTATGTAGGCTTTTTCTTTCTTATTAAAAAATAAAAATATTTTTCATTCATTTACATACCAAAGTTTACAAGATTTAAATGAAAATTTGTTACTCTTTCTTTTTTCAATTCAGAATACCATCATCTCCAGGATATAAATTCTGTTTTTAAGAGACCAACTTTCATGAAACACATGTCTGTTTGAAATCTTAGAAGAGGCTAGGATACCACAGCTTTACTTATGTCTGAACCAACTCCTCATAGACAAAAATAAAGCTAAAACCCCAATACGAGATGCTTTGGAAATGTCTAAAAGCAAGAAGAGGGCACTTTTGACCCCAGTCTGCACTTCCTCCTCATTCCAGACATGTGGGTGTTCCCGCGCTGCCGAGAGCCACACAGATCCGCTGTGCTGCTTCACAGGAGCTTTGGCTAAGGCCCTGGCCAAGCTACAATCCACAGACCAAAAGTCCTCTGGGGTTAGGGGATATCAAGGAAATAGACAGCAGAGGGTCAAGACTCCAGCTTCCAACCATAAACTGCTTCCTCTAATTATGGTCATCTCCTTACTAGGAAGGCAGAAAGTTTTAAAATCCTTTGAATTTCCTAGAATTTATCACTCACATGTTATTTGACTCAGTAAAAGGCAACAGAAATGAAAATTAATTTGTAATCTTAGCCTTACTAGTAATCAGAAGTCACCCCAAACCTGCAGAGAATGACATTTTACCTATCAAATATAACTAGATGAATTGATTTTAACTTCATCTCTCCCTTCCTTGAATGCCTGTTTGAGCAAGCCAAAAAATTAAAGTACCTTCCCAAAAGGAAGCCTAATTAAGAGATAAAAGCAAACAATGCTGTGAATGATATATTAATGAACATATTGCTAGTTTATATAATATTCAATATCAGAATTCTGGTCAGCAGGCAGCTTTAACTATTATGTTCTACTGGCAATAGCTGGTTACATTGCCACCTGAGAACAAAGGGAGCCAAGAAGTGGAGCCTCTAGGCAGCTGCCTTCTAGAAGCTACTGTTCCAAGTAGGATGAATCTTTGGTGTGTAGCCAGCAGTAACTGCCACAAGATTCAGAGAAACTACATGGAATTCAAATCTAGTAAGACTATGGACTACGCCCTTCTCTAGGTATATGGTTTCAGTTCAGATGTGTTGAGCCATTCACAGGAAGTTTAGATGTTCAGGAGGATGCAAACGATATTTGCCCATGGGTGGGTGAATGAGCTTGAGTTGGTGTTTCAGGGCAATTTGAGAGAAGTTTAAATTAGCAAATGATCAGGCCTCAGATAAATGTCATTGCCCAAGATACTGCCCCTGTGCAAAGCTGTAGCAGAATCTGAGGAGAGCAAGAGAACTATTGACTTTCTAGAGTGGGTGGCTCGTGGCCCTGTCATCATACTAGCTGAGTGGGCAACACGGAGGAAAAAACAGAGTTTTATGTTTTCATTAGATTTTTAACTTGTTAAAAATAGTTATTTCATGTTACAACTTGAAGTTTTGTTTATTTATTTATTTATTTATTGCAGAACCAGGGATTGAACTCAGGCCCTTGTGCTTGCCAGGGAACCCCTTATTCTACTGAGCCATCTCCCTGGCCCTGAAGTTTTGTTTACTAAAACAAAGCCCCTGCTTTGTTTTTCTTGCCCAGGATCACTTTTGCTATTCTAGTTCTCTTCTGATTCCAAATATATTTTAGGATTAGTTTTTCTAGTTCTGTGAGGAATGCTATTATTATGTTGATCGGGATTTCTTTGACTCTCTATGTCATTTTGGCATTATTGGCTGACACTTGGGCAATATTCTGCTTGCCCTGAAATAGGAGCTATCTTCCTATTTTCTGACAGCCTCTTCAATCTCCTTTTTCAGTGTGCTATAGCTTTGTTATGGAAGTCTTTCTCTTGGCTAGGTCAACTCATTGTTTAATTTTTCTTGAATCTATTATGAATAATACTGTTTTTAATTGCTTTTTCAGTGTGTTCACTATTGGAGGCACTGGGTTATTACTAAAATGAATTACGTGTTCCTATCATTGCACTATTTCTGTTGTTGATTTCTTTATTTTGGCCTTTTGTCTCACTGGTCACCTACCTTCACGTATTTATTCATTCCATCAGATATTTTAGCATTTGGAGCTTTATCATCTCTGTGTAGGATGCCCTGAGAAGTTTGTTTTTTAAGAGAGTACAAAATAGTACTAAAACAAAAAATTACAAGTGATATACAATTTCATTTAACAAAATAATATGAATTTCGCAGTATTTGCTGTAATGTATAGTGTTGTCTTCCCACTAATTGTTCAGATATATGCATGTAAAATTGAAACACAAAGAAAAAAAGAAATACATAAGAAATTAAGAAGAGAAAATGAACAAAGAATTAAAAAAGGCAAAACAAATTAAGCATTAACTGCTCCTTTCTGTAGACCAGCATATATCCACAGGACTGTTGCACAAACCGTCCTGCTTACATAGCTGTATATCTTTCCCTCACTATCTCTCGTGTCCTACTCCTCAACTCGGTAATTCCTTCCTTCTCAACAGGTGCATTCCCTTTTCCCAGTCCACTGTACCCTGCAGATTTTATGTTCTCTTTCAGGCTCTCTCACTAGTGGACAATACGATGTTTGCACACGTGCATCTTATTTATCTCACCTATGAGTATGGTATCTAGTTGAATCTATTTACCATTAAAATCCTCAGATTTATTCTGTTTGAGAGCTGAATAATACCTCATTGTATAAAAACACCACATCTTTATCTGTTCCTCAGTTCATGGGTATTTGGGTTGTTTCCAAGATTGAGCCATCACAAACTGCACTGCTATAAACCTGGGTGCATGTATGTCCCTATGGTATGATGTTTTCAGTTGTTCTGGAAACGTACACAGGAGACAAACAGCTGGCTTGAATGGGACCTCCAATCCTAGCTTTTTAAGGAAACTCCACACTGATGTCCACAATGGTTGTACCAGTCTGCACTCCCACCAGCAGTAGAGAAGGATTCCTTTTCCTCCAGAGCCCCTCCAGCATTTGTTATTGGCTGACTTATTGATGTCAGCCATTCCTTCTGGGGTGAGATGGAATCTCAGTGATGTTTTATTTTGCATTTCTCAAATGGTCAATGATGTTGAACTTTTTTCATATATTTACTTGCCATTAGTTTTTCTTCATCTGAAAAGTGTATATTCATCTCAGATGCCCATATTTGGTTTGGATCTTTGAATTTGGGGGTCTTGATTTTTTTTTAATTCTTTATATATTGTAGATAGAAGGCCTTTGTTGAAGGGACACCTGGCTATAACTCTTTCTCACTTTGTATATTTTCCTTTTACTCTGTTGGAGATTTCTTTTGAAGTTCAGAAACTTTTCAAAAAGATGAGATTCTAGTTGTTGATTATTTGAAGTATTTCCCAGGTAGTTTGACTTTTGTTCATGAACTCTCTACATTCCCCTATGTCTTTAAGATTTCTACCTACATTTTTCTCCAGAAGATTTAGTGTTTCTGTTTTAATGCTGTTCTGAGAATTTTTTTGAAGTGTTGGCTTGATGGCCATAGTTTGTTAGTTTGTTCTTTGTCATGAAATGTCCTAATGTGTCCATCAGTTTTAAAAGATAGTTTTGCAGAACATATTAGTCTAAATTGAATGTAGTTTTCTTTTAGAGCTTGAAATACCTTTCCTTCATTTATAGCCTTTAAAATCTGTGTTCAGAAGTCTACTATGGTATTAATTATTGAATCTTTGATGTAATTCAGATATAAAAAACATGATACGCAAACAGCTACACTCTCTTAACTTACTGATAAGAGACATACGCTATAATAATGTCTGTAAGTATAATATCATTTATGCACCTTCTATGATACCAAAACATTATGAAAACAGTTTGCAATGTATTAATTTATCAAATCCATCTTGTCAAGGTATCTTAAAACTGTGTCATTGATATTTCTACTTCAATAAAATAAAAATAAAAATAAAGAAGTCTACTATAATCCTAATGGATTTATCTTTATAAGTGATATTTTGTTTTTCTTTGACAGATTTTAGAACTCTGTCCTTATGCTGCACTTCTGGGATTTGACTGTGATGTCATGCAGAACTTTCACTGCAATTATTTGGATTCTATAAGCCTCGCTCATCTGTATATTGAAAAACACACAAGACAATTATACTAAATCAAGGCACATGCTGAGATGCACTATCTAGCAGGATAATTTTCTTATTTCTTTGGTAAATTTTCCTTTCATATTCTGATTATTGTGCTGTTCTGAATTTTCATCTGATGCTTCTTTAAACCTGTTAATCAGTTTGTTTATACCATCTTTGAGACAAGGTTTCTTTGCTTTCTTTCTGACTATTTTGAATAACTAGCCACTTAGTGTGCAATTTCATCTCTATTGGTGCCCTTTGGATCTGCTTTGGGGGACTAGGGAAGTTTGGGAGGAATTAAATTGCTTTCTTGTTTTTTTTTACTCTCTCTCTCTCTCTCTCTCTCCCCCCTCCCCCTCTTCTTCCTCGTCCTCCTCCCTCTCCCCCTCTCTGGTATATGTGTGTACTGAGGGCTGAGGTCAAATGGAGTTAAGAGTTTAGTGTGAAAATGTATTTGGTTAGATTCCATTTTCTAGTAATGTGATCTTGGCTTTAGTTGTCAAGCATTATTGCCTACCATTTCAGCCTATTCACTTTAATTGGATTGGATCCAGTCACTTTTCTTCTGTGAGCCCTTCTATCAGATACTTGGAGCACCCAATCATCAAACTATTTCCTCTGCAAAAAGTATATAATGACCCAGGTTCATGGCTAAGGACTCACGTTTATCTGCTGAGTACATGCTGTGAGCACTGAATAAATCTTCATTAACTTTGATACCTGGGTTCATGAACTTAATTCATCCCACAATTCTGGGGAAGATGGCCAAAACCATGTTTGTCATCCAATTGTATTCACAAAGCAAATGTACTGAACACTTCTGTTCATAACCAGGGGCATTTGTGAATTGAGGGATTCTTGTAAAGGGACAAAAGCCAATGATGCAGTTATGTTTATTGTTTTTCTTTTATTTATTTGTTTCTTCCAAGTTTGATCAAAGCTCAGTGCTTATGAATTCGATTCAGAAACATTAGTCAGAGCAATTATAAGAGAGAAATGAAAGGAGAAAGGACTGGAAGGGAAGAAGTGAAATTATCGTTATTCGCAGATGATATGATACTCTACATAGAAAACTCTACCAAAAGACTTGTGGATTTAATAATTCAGATTATTTAATCATTCAGATTATTTGTAGATTGCAAATTCACTAGTGTATCTAGATGTAAAGTTAACACTCAAAAATCAATAGCATTCCTGTAAACAAACAGCAAACATGCCAAGAGAGAAATTAGGGAAACCGTGCCTTTCACAGTAACATTCAAAAGAATGAAATACTTGGGAATCAATCTCACAAAGGAAGCAAAATATCTACATAGTGAAAACTGCAGTACTTTGAGAAAAGAGATTGATGAGGATTTCAGAACAGTGGAAAGATATTACTTACTTATGGATAGGAAGAACTAACTTTATGAAAATGGCCATACTCCCACAATTGTAATACAAATTCAATGCAACCTTGATTAAAATAACATTAGTGTACCCCACAGATCTAGAGAAAGCATTCCTAAAATTCATCCAAAACCAGAAAATACCTAGAATAGCAGGAGAAATCCTTAGCAAGAAAGGAAAATCAGTATGGTACTGACTGAAAGAAATCAACACCTGAGGGTCAATGGAATGGATCAGAAGATGCAGACAAAATTACGAAGTCAGTCACCTTATCTTGAACAAAAAGGCCAAACATGCTCATTGGAAGAAAGGTAGTCTCTTTAATAAACGTTGCTTAAAAAATTGGCTTTCCACATGAAAAGACTAAAATTAGACCCATACTAATGTCATACACTAAACTAAAGTCAAAATGGATCACAGATTTAAATATTAAAACACAAACACTGAATCTACTGTAAGAGAAATTAGGTAGAAATCTAGAAGAGGTAGAGGCAGGCAGAGAGTTAATGAACAAAAGCCATATTGCATGGGGGACAATTCAAAGAATCAACAGCTGGGATCTCACCTTAGTTGAAGTTTTTGCACATCAAAAGAAATCACAAACAGAATAAAAAGAAAATTCACAATTTGGAAAAAAATTTTATCCAACTGTTCCTCAGACAAAGAACTTCTACTGAGTATAATATAAAGAATTTTTAAAAATCAGGCCTCCAAATCTCAAAAACCTCATACAAAATGGACATCTGAGATGCATACACACCTCTCAGATGAAGAAATAAAAATATGAATAAATATATTTTTTAAAAAGTCCAAAATCATTGGTCATTCAAGAAATGATAATTAAAGCAACACTGACAATCTATCTCACCCCAGAAAGAATGGTTATCATCAAGAAGGCAAGGAATATCAAGTGCTAGAGATGTGTGAGAAAAAGGAACCTTTGTCCACTGCTGGTGGGAGTGCAGACTGATGCAATCACTAGGGAAATCTCTGAAGATTCCTCGACAAACATTAGAGGTCCAATTCCACCCAGGTATTCCCTTTCTGGGTACTTTTCCAGAAGAGCTGAAGACAGCATGCCACAGGGATATATGTGCATCCATGTTTTAGTAGTGCAATTTGTCATCCCTAAAGCTTGGAAACAACCCAAATGCCAATCAAATAAAGAACGGACAAAAAGGAAGTTGTATTTTTACACAATGAAGTATTACTCAGCTACAAAGAACTTGAGCCTTTTATATGAAAATGGATGCAACTAGAGACCATATTCATAAATAAATCAGACCTGCATGTGTGAATATCATATTGTCTCCCTAGTATAGGAACCTCAAAGAATAAATAAAGTCTGGAAGATACAATAGATACTGTGAAAGGGAAAGAATCTATTCAGGTGGGAGGAACTGAGAGGTTTGTTTCTTCTTTGTTCTGGGAAAGAAGAAAAGAAAAAAGGTGAAAAATATATATGGAATAGCTTGGATAATTGTACTGTTTTCACTGATCTATTGAAAAGAGCAGTTAATGCTTAAATAATTTATTTTCTTTTTAATTTTTACCTCTTTTGCATGCTTATATCTGGTAATCTGAACAAATAGTTTGAAAGCAACCATATGGAATATTTTAACTGTTGTTGAATTCTTATCATCTTGCTTAGTGAAATTCTTTATCATTTCTGATGGGTTTTTTTACTATTTTTATTCTTTTTAAAAAAGAAAAAATATATATTAATAACTGTACCTTGAACAAATTTTGTTGATAATAACAAAAACAATAGTAAAATACTTTTATGAAACATTTATAATGTATAGGACTTTCAAACATACATATCATATCTACTATTCCTAACAATGCATGAGTTCAGCATAGTATGAGTTGTATGAGTAATTGTATGAATACAGTATTCTGATCAATCCTCAGGAAATTTCCTCAGCATCCTCTTGGACATGTTTCTTAACCCTGGTGAGTAGAACTAACCACTTTCTCCTCTAGGCCTCCACCAACCCCATAAATACATAATTTGTTGTTTTTCCAGGAAGTAAATAAAGTCAAACAAACAAATGTAGCCAGCAGAGGAAAAGGCTTCTATCAGTACTAGCTGAAAATTTCAGATCGTAATACCAAACATGTAGGTGTTGGAAATAGTAGACATGTATTTTTAAATGCTGTACATTATAGTTCTCCCATAAAAATTCATACAGTTACCATTATTGCTGTGTATATCATTACTTTGAATATCTTTCCATTTAATGGACAGAATTAGGTGGCTTGGGTTTGCTTTGTCACCACAGGTAAAGTATTGAAGTTATAATGATTATAAGAAAATATTTCCTAGAGTAAAAACATACAGTAGATATTGAATGTGAAATGGGTGAAATGTATAGAATTTGATCACAAACTTGGAGTGTGTGTTTGTGGCTGACTCAGCCCACCCTGGGGGCAGGGCTGGAGTGGCACGTGGTACCTGGGATCAAACCTCAGTCTCTGTGCTTGCTTAAGCTTGCCTCAGCAGGCACCTTTGAAGTTCTCAGTGTGATCCAGTTCTCACGCCTGAAGTTCTGAGATGTGATTCAGTCAGCTGGAAAGCTATTTCTAGTGGCATCTGGAAGAGATGTTCAGTTTGGATCTTTATAGAACAACAGAACACGATCAGTGAATAACTCTTGAACAGTTTCATCAGACACAAACTGAAATTGTAGGTTGTCTAGACAAGTGGTACCCGCAATGCTTGGAAGTGAAGAGGATGTGAATGCGGGAAAGAAAAGGCTAAAAACACCTCCAGATTATGGATAGGCTGATTTGCTTGATCTGCCCAGCAGTGAAACTGGCCCCTGAAACCACAGGAAGCATTTTCCAGGAAAGAAACAAGCCACACTCTTCGTTTCTCCTCAGTCTCCCACTCTTGGTGTGACACAGTCTGACCCCGACTGAGAGAGCACATCTAGAAAACCCACAATGTAGGAGGTAAGGACAAAAATCCTCTGCACATGACAGGTTAACTTATTAAAGTCATACTTGGGAGTGATTGCCCTGCTTTTAAATACATATTTTTATTAATAGTATTATAATAATGTTCATTAACTTCTTATGTGTGATTAAAATACAGCAAAACACACATGCTATTTTACTAAGAAATATCTTAACTGTCTACTAGTCTATTAGAGGTTTATTTGTGTTTGTCAAGATCTTTCCTTTCTGGTTAACTTGAACTTTTCATACTCTGGATGTCATCTCTATTTTGACCCTCTGTTTGCTTTTCCTGTTGTCTTCATGAACTAAAAAAGAAAATAACCAAAACAAAAAAATCATAACATCACAGATTTTTAACAGGTAAAACTGGCCTTAAAAATAATTCAAGTTTGTTCTATCAAGGAAACTTAAATACATACATTGTTATTAACCAGGATTCGATCCCAGCACCACATGCCACACCAGCCCTGCCCCCTGAGCCCACTGAGCCCAAGACTGAGACCAGATGTAGTGGCATATGCCTGTAATCCCAGTGCTGTGGGGGGGAGGGACTGAAAGCAGGAGGATCACGACGAGTCTGGTCTGCACAGCAATACCCTCTACCAAATACATTAAAAAAAAAGACAGCAGAAGTATGACTGGTGCTGTGCTAGTACAAGATCAGCATACATGAAAGGTGAAAGGATAGGAGTGGTTATTTCTATCTATTTAGGTCAGAAAAAGCTGTAGAAGAGCTGGATTGATGCTTCAGGTGATCACAACCTGGAGAAGCGTGTCAAGGGGCAGTTGTGGAAGGAGCTAGACATGAGGACCACACAGTGTAACCTCAGGCATGGAGACCTGAACTGGGATAGTGACACTGCATGTGTGTTTTAGGATTGTAAGGTGAGCAGCTGGCAAGCCTAAGACTCTCCAGAAGTTGGAAGCACCTAGAAATCCTGCTGTAGAGTAAGATCAGGCTTCAGCCAGTCATTTCCTTTGTGGCCCTGGGATCTTGCGTGAAGTTCTCAGGAGAAATCCAGTCATCCAGAAAGCTATTTCTAATGGCACCTGGAAGAGATGTTCAGGTTGGGTCTTTCTTTGTAAGACAAGAGAACACAATCAGGAATGGATACATTTTATGATAGAGTTTCTTCATTCACAGAATAAATATTTGCTGGTGCATAAAATGCTTTGGGATGAGCACATCATACACTTCACGTTCTATTGAGAAATTCAAGCATTAAAAAGTAATTTAATTTTAATTATAAATTATTCTAAAGTATATACTTTTAAAACATGAATGTTATGTCACAAAATAAAGACATTAATGTAAGTTATTCCTTACTGAGAACTGGAAAACAAATAAATTACCTTAGACAAGTAAGGCTAGTAAAATGTTCAGTTTGGCTGCCTGTGCATTGCCTAGCTTTTGTCTTTTTTCATTTTGTTTTCTGTTTTCCACTGGGATGGGCACCTTTTCTGATGGTATGGACTCACCATCTAGAGGAGGAGCCTGCCACTGAGCTACATCCCAAGCCGGTAGTCCCCTTTCATGCCATCTTTATGATTCCTCTACCAAAATTTACTCAAACATCAGATTTTCAATAACAGTTCTTACAAATTGACTTCAAGGAATGTTTCTTTTCCCTTCAAGATGTTCTGCAAAATGCCTGTCATTGTAATTTATTTCCATAAAATATTCTTTCAGTAGAAACCTGGCCTACAAATGCTATGTTTTCTTCAGCTTCTATGTCCCTCCTTAGTACCCCTTGGGGTGTAGGCCTTCATTATTCCCCTGCTTGTTATGAGGGGTTCAGTGCTGCTGCAGCGGTCTGTGTGGAAGGGGCACTTCCAGTCTGCGCGCATCCTACAGGGCCGCTCAGCTCCAGCGCACACCGGGGCCTCTGCCACCCGTCTACTCCGTCCACACCCACAGTTTTCTGCTTAGTCCAGCAACCCATGGACTTAACCTCACTGGCTACATGTTGCAAATTTCTTAACTGATTTTTCATAAGAATTATTTAAAAATAAGAATGGTGTCATTTTTAAAATTAATAATTTAAGCCCACTAAAAGTGCTGGAATGCTCTCGGAGATAATCATAATGCTTCCAGTTTTAAACAAATGCTAACAGTTGGAAGTGTACCTCATGTATACAGGAGGCCTTAGACTCAGTCCCCAGGATAGGAAGGAGAATGGAATGGGGGAAAGAGAAAAAGAAAAAGGAAAGAATTGAATCTTGAGTACTGGCAAACCTTAGATATGAACACATAATCTGTCATCGATTCAAGCATAGCTTCTGTGTTGTACTCCTAAACTACATGCACAGAGCTGTTGTAGGAGAGCTAAGCATGTAACGAACCATTTATTGAGGACAGCTGTCCCTTAACAACCTACTTGTTTAGCAACTGGGCTTACAACCCACCAGGTGGACTTTTAACCGTCATTCTTTTTTGACAATGTTCATCTTGTTCATAGAGCCTCAGTGGCTTTTTCTTCCACAGAATACCTTGTCTGTACAGTGCTGTAATTTTGTAGCTTGTACCATACAGTACAGCACTGTGGTTTTGTTCTGCCATACATTCTAGTACTGTATGAAAGAGTTATGCAAATAGAAGCAATGTCACGGAGTTGGAATTTCCTTTGTTCTGAATCATGCAATGGACATACTTCATACAATTCCGCACTTAGCAGCCAAGCCAGTTAACAGCCCAGAGGCAGGCACATAGCTCCTAAAGGAGGAATAGTTGTTACTTATTCACTTAATAACAGTTTTTTGACTCTAAAGTGATTTTTTTTTTTTTTTTTTTGCTTAAGGGAAATCCAGTGCTTATCAATGATAACTTTTCAGGAGCTAAATGTTGTACAAATTGTGGAGCAGTGGAATGAAGTATTTCTTTTATGAATTTCTGAAAAGTCCTAATTCACACTGCACTTGGCATGGGTCCCTCTGGCCCTCAAACCTTGCTCCTTTGCTCTGACCAGCGACACCTTTCCCAGGGCTTTCTGTGACAAATATCACCCGCAGCTTATGGTTAGCTCAGTCTGACCAGCTGTACCATCCAGGTACGCAAAGGCACGTCTGAGCCTTGGCTCTGGGAAAAATAATGCATGGAACTGAAAACGTTGAAATACTTACATCTTCCTAAGCAGAATAGAATTTGAAATGCCCAAATAAACTTGAAGTCAAGGCCAGCCAAAGAGCTCAGGGGATCACAGCGTCTGCGAGCAGGCACAGGGCCGGAAGTTTGATCCCTGGGCCAGCTGTGCCGGTCCCACCTAGAGGGAGATGGCGGCTGAAAGTGGGCGTGGCGGTGCGCACCTGTAATCCCAGCTCGTGGGGGCTGTACACAGGCAGATCACTGCAAGTCTGATCCAGTAGTGCGATCCTGAGCAGCCTGTAGATCTTCGCTAAAATATCAATACATAAATAAACAAACTTGAAGTCAATATAATAAGAGTTGTCAAAAAATTTAAGTCACATTTGAACACTTGAATTTTGTTATATGGAATTTTAAATATTATTTGTATGTTTCCATATGAGTCTTCAGTATCTGTGTTTTAAGATCACAAATCACTACCTGCATTCCAGTTAAACAACTAAAATGTTTTCATATTCACCGTTTATAAGGAATTGGGACATTCTGACTTTTGATTCTAGCAACCAACCATTAGCCTGATGAAGAGTGGAAACGGGGGAAATACTGTAGCTCAAGAGAGTCTCTGGCTTAAGCTGTTTAACACATGGTTTGACAGTTAAGAAATCTTACTCAGAAAAGACGTCAGCAGTATATTTTGGTACAAAAAATAAGAAACACAAGTGTCCTCCATGGTCAGAAGGACACATTGTCCTTTCTTTTCTTGACAGAACTGTGTCCCTTACAAATCACTTCATCTTCTCAACGCTGAAGAGTCCCAGACACATCCTGTAACCACCCTAATTGCCGAGGCTTGTCTCTGAGTGAGACCTCAGGGTTCCCGACCTCTCGGGTCAGTGCAGGAGGCCCTGAAGCACACAGTCTCATCACTCTTGTACTGCTGAGGGTGTGAACAGAGCAGCACAAGAACGCTTTGGATCTCCGTCCCTGTGTGGTGGGTCATTGTTGAGAAATATTTCCTCACCTGGAATTCGGAGAAATGCAGGGCTCTGTAGCACCAGGAGAGTTTTGTCCTTACATTTGTTCTAACCTACTGGAATCAGAAAATGGCTAGAGGCAGTCTGAAATCCTTTTCAGAAATGCTGCCACCATGTGGCTATGATCAGAAGAGTTCCGGAAAGGGTCACGGTTCTCAAGACTAGGGGCTCCCTTCTATTCCCAAACTCTAGATTCTGCACTCATTCCCATGGGCACAGGGAAAACAACATAAAGCCTAGAGGAACCATTTTTTAGACTTCTTGAACTTCCTTCCATTCAAAATCATGACTTGCTTATGTGGATAATGTGTTTAAAGGGGAAAAAATGACCTTAAGGACAGAAGTCAGCTTAGCAACTTTAAAATCTGCATGTTTTAAATTTGTAAGAAGTAGTTTCAAATTTAATAAACTGTTTGCTAATAACATACAAATCAATAATATCAATTCATTTGGAATGCATGTAGCACAAAAGAGATAAATTCCTCCCACCTAATGTTTCATAAAACTTATGAATTAATTATACTACTCACGATGTAGGGAATCATTTACTCTGTATTTACACTAAAAGTAGTATTTGGCAACTAGGACTGACACCTTGGAACTAGCATAGCAGTAGGACCAGTTATCCCTTAATTCACACACAAGTCTTACAGTGCAGGCATAAGGCAAATAAATAATGTGACATCCATTTCACAACCGAAAAAGGTAAATGAAGCAGGTAAGTGATCTTAAGGTAATACTAGATATTTAAAATACACCCAGAGCTCTGCAACCCCTGAATTCTGCTCTAGTACTCAGACTTCCTCTGAAATTTTCTTTCATTTACATAACTTTTAAATACTCAGTCAAAGGTTTCTTTTATAGACATCAACTTTTTTCTCAATGGGTAATTTTTATATCCTTGGAGAGAAATTAGATAAAAGCAATTCAAAAACAGAGTCTGCTCCTTTGGAGGTGTGAATTACTCTTTAATATACATGTCTAAAGATCTTACATCTCCTTCCTCCTAATAACCTATGCTATTTAAAGATATAACCAATCATGATTATCTGGTCCTGCTAATGACTTCAGCAGCAGTTAACATACACATATAGTCCTTCAACTACTCAGAGCACTGGATCTAATACTGCATGTACGAAGTAGATATTGTTTCCTGTATACTAAGGCACTTAAGATTCTCGACAACCCTGTGAGCTGGCCAATCATATCTGCATTTTACAAATGAACAAATAAGTGCAGACAGTTTACGCAATTCATCCAAGCTAACATAGGTCATTCTTGAGAGTGGGACTGAAAGCCAAGGTCTGATTCTGAAAGCTTCGCTCTCCTGCAGTCCTCCTGTTGTCTCTGTAGCTTCTGGAGAAAACTGTCATCCTCCCGTTGTATACAGTCGAACAGTGTAAGTGTACGATTCATCACCTCTAAAACAGCGGAGGAAGCAACAGGAAGATACTGGTCTTTGAAAGGCCCGTGGAACACCTGACAGCCTCAAGATCACTGGTGCATTTGGAATCACAGAACTGAGCTGTTGAGCAGTCGAGGAGAGAGGGAGGCTTGGCAACTCCTTATGAGCCTGAGCAATAGCCTTCGAGTCTTCAGCATATGCAGTCATGGGAGTGGATGTGGCTGCAGACGTGACCCTGACACCAGCTTGGACGGGAAAGAATCCCCCTAATTAGCTGTGTTAGGGCTGCTTTACATTAACAATTGTCTCCTAAGCAGAAGATACAACTGAAATCTTAGTGAGAGCAATAAGCTCGATTTTCTTGTTTCTTATAGAGCCCCTAAGTGTCCCTCAAGATGCTGAGTGCCCCTCATCCATGAAAAAACTAGTTAATGATACTGTACATAGGAACGTTTTGGCTGTAGACTGTGTGTGTGTGTGTGTGTGTGTGTGTGTGTGTGTGTGTGTGTGTGTGTGTGTGTGTGTGTGTGTGTGTGTGTGTGTGTGCATTCGGGGCTATTTTTTCTTTTCAACCACAAAACCAGAGAGGGAAGTGTGGGATCAGGTGGGCAGGGCCTGGCAGAAACCTCATGACTGTGTCCCCGCCTCTCTGTGCTGCTGGAGGCTGTGGAGCAGCATTTAAATTCCGCAGGCAGGGTCTGTCAGCAGCAGCCAGAGGAGGCAGGAGCTCAGCACCCTCTGGCACAAGACTCCTGGCCAGCCACAGCCTTCTCTGCAGAAGCCTTCAGAGGTAAGCCCACCCTCCGCGGCCCTGTGGCTGACATGCAGAAGCCAGCAGAGGTAAGCCCACCCTCCGCGGCCCTGTGGCTGACACACTCAGCTGGCTCTCCGGGGAAGGTCCAAGCTGTGAGGAAAACAACTCGCACTGTAGAGCAGGTGGACTTGGATTGCGACAGTCATGAGTAAGCAGATCAGACACAGCACGGTTCTCCGGGGTCACAGGTTTCTAGGTATTTTGAAACTCACTCAAATGTAAAACTTGAAAATATGTCTACTGGGTCTTGGAGAACTAAAACTACTGATTCTGACAAGAAAAAAGATAAAATTCTTTGAAATGACTGTTCCTGCATCATTTTCAATGTCTGTATGATTGTGGAGGCAATTGAAAGGCTCTCTTGTGCTCAAATAAGCCTATGATAATGTTATTTTTTGAATGTCATAATTTATCTCATGTTTAAGGGGGGAAAGCTCTTTCTGAATAAACTATCTTATTTCTGGAGTTAGCTCTTTAAATGTTAACCAGCTAGCTGTGTCACACACACACACACACACACACACACACACACACACACACACACACAGGCTCATTATCACAAGGAGGGAAGCTATACACTGTTTCCAGTATTCTCTAATTCATTGCAAATTTCTACAGTGTCTTATTTAAATAATTTTCAATATACCTTTATTTTACCTGAGAGCCATCATCTTAATTTTAGGTAAAGGTCATGTGTGAAATGCATGTTGGCAAAAGGAAGAAAACAAATTTTTTTCAGTTTAATTTTTAGTATGTGTTTTTCTTCCCTGGAAAATAAGAACCCTCTCACACAAGTGCACTTGAATTATTAAAATCCCTGTTGCCTTGTTTTAGGACAGCCGGTGGTATCGGGTAACAGTGAGTCCTCAAGTTTTAGAGTAAGTTCAGACTTACTAAAATCCCCCTTTCCTTTCTAACAAAGATAGAAGAAGGGGTAGAAATACAAATATTAGCTTTAAATATAAAAATGTTAAGAAGAACATTTTCTTCTGAGAAGTACAAACGATTCCACAGAACACACATCATGTGAGAGCTTTTTGTGCATGCTTTACCTCTGAAGGTGACCAATGCTCCTCACAAATATTTTTCAGGAAAAATCACCGCCATGAAGATCGCTGGGATTTGCGTTTGCCTCTTAGGCATTGCCTATTCCCTCCCAGTGAGTACAGCTGAATTATAAGGAAAATTCTTGAAAATAAATGATTTGTGTACAGGGGACACATTCACAGTATAATTTCTCTTCATCTTTTCTGTTTCAAAGGTTAAGCAGGCTGATTCTTTCAGCTCTGAGGAACACTTGGTAAGCATCTTCTTAGGTTCATCACTTAAAATTATTTCTGCATCTACTGCAAAAGGTGCTATGAAAATTGATTATAAATTTAATTATCTATCACATATCATGCCTGTTAATTTCTAAGTAGTTATTGACTCCCTGCTATAGATCTATGATAGTACTAAATACAGTATATTTTTGATAAATATGTTCTCTTAAAATCAAATTGTGTGTGTGTGTGTGTGCGTGTGTATGTGTGTGTTACTAGGGATTACATCCATGTCATTTATACTCAACTACATCTCCAGACCTCTTGTATTTATTTTGAGACAAGGTCTTGCTAAGTCTCTAAGTTTCCCAGGCTGGGTTCAAACTTGCATTCCTCCTGCCTCAGCCTCCCAGAGTTCTGGGATAGTAGTTATGTATCACCAAACCCACTTTAGGTCTTTTAATATGATAAAATAATGCACCAGACAGTTTTCACTCATAAAATGAATTATATGAATTTGGGTGACTTTTTCCTTCCACGAACCTCCATGCTACTTTTCAAGCAAATATTTTATCCTTTGGTGTAGAGAAAAGCTGAGTTTAAAATACACCTCAGCTGCTGATTCAAAATGCTTGTGTGACCATAACACTCACAATATCGCCTAAGATACTTGCTAAGAAGCCCATTGTGAAAAGAAATCTGTGCTGTTTGCATCTATTGTGCTTGTCAGCTGACTTGAGGTCACATTTTCCTAACCAAGCATAAGACCAAGCCAAATTCTTTATTACAATTCTTTGAGTAGCACCATAGACGTACCTGCCCCTCCACAATAGATGAAACCGGGCCAGCCACACAACAAATGGGCCTTGTCCCTAGAGCTTAGACAAAAAGGCACACAGAGTTCAATTCCAGAGACACAGAACAAGGGCCAATCTAGAGCTTCCTGGGGTTGAGGCAGGGAGATTGCTTAAAACAAAACAGCAAGAGAGGGGCTCTGTGAGCCCAAGCGTGACCGGTGCATCTCTGGTGTGGCTATGGGCCTGTGCCTGTTTTCCAATTGATTTGGAACACAGGTGTTGAACCACAATAGCAAGCCAGAAAGAGTATTATTCTCAGAGAAGACAGAGGCCCCAGCACAAGCAAGAACAAGTGCTGTACGAATGGAATAAAAGGTGGCAAAGGTGAATTTTTCATGTATTTTTGTCAGTTCGTGTTTGCAGTACACAATGTCTCTGAGTGTAGTCAGTGTGTGAATTTCACTCTTGATAATTCTTTTTTCATTCCCCCTCCCCTCCTTTCCCAGTCCTTTTGTGTCTTGCTCCCCCTTCCCTTTGAGAAAGAGCCAGCTCCCTACTTCCTATTATATACCCTTCATTTTGCTCTTTAATTATCCTTTGAGTTATTCAAGAGGTTCCTGAACCATGACAGTAAAGGTTATTCCGCTTCCTAGGAGACACACGAAGAGCGCAAAGCTCACCCTTCTAGAGTCCCCGAGGTTTAGAGCAGGAGGAAATCTGGGAAAGTCTCAGAGGCTGTACTTCTGAAGATGAGCTGTGGTCTCTTGGGATTCCTGAAAATGTTTCTCTCCATTCATTTTGCTTATCTACGTTTTCTTCATATTACTTTTAAATTAGAAGTCTAACCAGAAACCCTGTCTTCATGCACCTATGTTCTGTCTGCTCCACTGAGAGCCAGCCAGGAGAGAAGAGCTAGGTGTGGCTGTCTGCTCCCCTACCCACCCTGTGACCCCCTCAGGCTGCTGTGGAAGGGACCCTGTGGCACTGCTAGGATGCTACTGCTCAGTGATGAGGGCAGGACAGGATTGGCCTGGACAGAGTCCCTACAACATGGCACTTGCAATTCGCACATCTCTGAGTGAGCACGTAATTGGTATTTTCCAGGTAAATTGGCCTGGAAAGGCCAGTGTATTGCCGCCTTCGGCACTACGATGCCTAAAACTTCTGTGCCTCAGTGTTGATACAGCATTTCTCACTCTCTGGTGCAAGGACAGCAGCTCAATCTAGGTGACAAAAGAGGACTCACAATTTTGCTGCTGAGGAATTTGATTTTTTTTTTAATTTTAATTAACTTACATTTAAATAGCTACACATAGCTAAGGGTATCATATTAGACAGCACAGCCATACAAGTCCTCTTTGTTTTGTGCAGAGGAAAAGAAGTTTCAGGAGTATTCCACTAAGAAGAGAGTTCAGCCAGCAAGGGTAGAATAGGAAAGCAGTGTGAGAATCTGAACAGAGAGCCAGGGTACCCAGGGTTGAGCCCCAGGTCTGTCACCTGTCAACAGTTAAGGTCACCAGGGCTGTATTTCCTGACCAGTAAGATGGGAAAATACTGATAACTGTCCCACTGAGAGATACGACTAATATTTGTGAAATGCCTCAATAGAATTTCTGGTCTGCAGCAAGTGCTATTAATAGTTCAGGAAATGAACCTATAAGAGAAAATAAACAACAAAAGATAAAGTTCTGGTATGTGGTGCTTCTGCAGTAGGGTTGGCAAAATATAGTTTTTCTGGTTTATAGCTTTGAGATTCCTGTGTCTTAAAGATAATAAATACGTGACATTTTTTTTCCTATAGCGCGACAACAAATTCCCAAAAGCTATGGCTTTATGGTTAAAAACTGACCCGTCCCTGAAGGAGAATATCGTAATACCACAGGTACTTTCAGACTTCTTAAAATGAAACAACCGTGTGACAGAACCACTCGGGCCACCCCAGCTGGTCGTGCGGATCCCTCCACCCCTTGGTAAATGTGCAGAACTGCCTTGTGGACATTTCCCTTGTGAAACTGTCCACCAATGAAGATGAAAAATAAGACCAGCTTTGGATTTAAAAAACACACTTTTGAACAAAATCTGAGCATGTATGATTCACATTAATGGGGTCATTCTTCTTCTAGAATTCCATGTCCTCTGAAGAAGACGATGGCTTCCAACAAGAGGTACATTCTTACTTTAATTCAAAGACTCGTCACGGGAGACAGGGAGAAAGCCGTCGTGTGGACTCTCTTCTTGTGAGAATCCATTAGCGAGTATTCCTACAAATTGTCACTCTAAAACTTGATCAGAGGGCTGGGGAGATATCTCAGTGGCATGAGTGCCTGCCTGGCAAGTGTAAGGTCCCAAATTCTATCCCCAGTACCGCAAAATAAATAAATAAATGAAAGAAAGATCAGAAAGAAAACACATACTTACTAAATTTCAGAATTATAAGGATTATTTGGGTAAGTTAAGTGTTGTAGTAAATGTCTACTGATGCCTGTTATTTGAAACAGGCTTCTTACAATTCATGCAAGATATTTTTAAAACATCTAATATCTTATAAGCATATATTTAATCATACAAAGATGAAAATTTTGACATTAAAGTGTTGTTCCTTACATAATAATTTAGTAAGTATTATTAGGACCCTTAATTGTTGATCAAAGAGATAAATTTATTTTAAGATTTAACTATGTATCTCTAATAAGGCAAATGAGATAAACAACCCATTATGTCTGCTAGCTTGAAGTTTAATGGAACTTAGTTACTTCAAATAAAAGATTAGAGCTTCAGTGTGTACACACGTAGCACAGGCACCTACTGCTTACCCATAATAATATAGGGCATGGTTATACATTTTGGTACACACAATAAAATGTGGCTGTTCTGGTATCTGGAGGATTTTTATTTCGAATACAAAAATCAATATCACAAATACATATCTGTACCTATTATATCATTAAATTTAGTAAATTGGATGACCTCTAGCATGTACAAGGAAAAGCAATGCTTGTGTATGAACATTTATGCACATGCATTTGACTTCAAAACATCTATGGAAATGATTTTTACTGGAAACCATGAATGCTTCAGAGTGTTATTTCAGTCATCCCTATGTGAAAGGAAAGTTAGAAAATACTTGCAAAGATTCTGAAACTAAACAAAACAAAGATGGTAAAAGCCTAAGGCAGTACAAAAGATAGAGGAAAATAAAAATGCAGACACTCATTTGCGGCATCCCGACTGCTAGACCCTCCCGAGTAACTCCGATGAGAGCCACGACCACACGGACGACGAGGACGATGACGACCGAGACGAGGACTCCGTTGACTCGGCCGACGCGGACGATGCTGATCGCCATTCCGATGAGTCTGACCGTTCTGACGAATCTGACGAAGTGGTCACTGAGGCTCCCACTGATGGTCCAGAAACCCCTGCTTTCAGTCCCATTGTCCCCACCGTAGAAATATACGATGGGCGTGGTGACAGCCTGGCCTATGGTCTAAGGTCAAGGTCTCAGGAGCTCCACCTTTCTGATGCACAGGTAACCCCCCTGGAGCTCAGTTCTAGAAACTGTCTTCACACTCACTAGCCAGTCAGCAACCAGGAAGGCACTTTTTAGCAACCTACTTTATGACCACTAACCACAAAAGCGGGTTCTACTTGTTTTTGTTTAAATCCACATAATGTCTTCCTAATTTTATCTCTCAAGCAGAATTCTGTTTTTCAAGCCCTACCTCTAAAGCATTTGTTTTACTTATAATTTTATAGACAAAAGGAAAAGCGATTTGAGGAAACAGCTATTTGTGAAATACAGTGATCACCTTTTGAACCCAGTACTTACGAGGTTGTGCAGAGCCACAAACTATTCTGAATCTAGAGGCAAAGGATCTGGGGTCCACCTAGGCTTGCTGTTTCCTATCCACTTTACATTTTAACTTTTAATTTATTTTTTCTTCATGAAACTCAGAGATAATGATATCTATCCCATAATTTTAATTACATGTAAAAGTAATATACATACTAAAGTGGACAACTTACGTGAAAAGGATTGGCAAAGTACAAAGTACTGCGCATGCGGAGGCTATTTTTTTTGTCAGCCAAATTAAGACAATATTCTGTACAGTTTGGCCTAAAGGCTAGAGATTAAGAAAGAAGCGTAATGCCCTAGTGCTGGCTGCTCACGTAAGGCTTCTCCTGTCTTGCTCAGGACCCCGACGCTACAGATGAGGACCTCACCTCACACGTGGAGAGCCAGGAGTCCAGCGTTGCCCACAAGGCCGTCCTCGTTGCCCAGCGCCTGAATGTGCCCTCTGACTGGGACAGCCACGGTAAGGACAGCCAGGAGTCCAGCCAGCTCGATGACCCGAGTGTGGAGACCCACAGCCAGGAGCAATCCCAAGAGCGCATGCGGAGGGCCCGGGACGACAACAGCGAGCACTCTGATGTGGTCGACAGTGGGGAAGGTGCCAGAGCCAGCCAGGAACTTCACAGTCAGGAGTTCCACAGCCACGAAGACCCCCAGAGTAAGGAGGAAGATGGACGCCTGGAAGTGCCCATTTCTCAGCAATTAGATAGCGCCTCTTCTGAGGCCAATTAAAAAGAAGAAAGAGAGTGCAAGTTCTTACTTTGCTTTTGGTATGAAGAAAAAAAATGCAATAGAGAGGATTGAGAAAGAATATGAAATGCTTACATAGCAGGTGAATGTATATGTGTGTGGCTTTGGAAGTCAATGTTTTCAAGCATTAGTTCAGTTTGTTGCTTCATGGTAGTACCCTTGTAGTCTAAAAGCTTTAGCATTTGTCTGTGCTCTTTTCATAGAAGAAATTCAAGCCATCACTGCATTTTAATGTTTGCTATTCTCTTATGAATAGAAATGTATGCAGAGGCAGACAAAACACATTTACATACTTCTAAGAGAGACTTAATACTTTGTCACTATCATCTTCTGTATTTTAAATTAGTGTATATTTTGTTCTGATTATTTTGTTGGTGTGAATAAACCCTAAGTCTGGAATGATGCCAATTGCATTTCTTGGATGCTTTGGTTCAAATGGGGGGTGTCCCCTGAAGGCCTCCCATGCTGAGATGAGGAGCTTCCGCAGGTGGCTGGGTCACAGGACAGTGTGCTTATCAGCAGACTGATCCAGAGACCCATGCAGAGCTGGTTGTGTGGTGGGAGTCGGGGTCTGCTGCAGGCATCCCAGAGGACTAGCCCCTGCCTTCTGTCCATCTCCTGTGAGCAGCTTGCTTCTGCTACTCCTCTCTCCTGCCTGTGGACATGGGCTCAACCTGTGGGAGTGTGAGGCAGAGCAGCCCTGCTCCCTCGGGCTCTGGGTGCCAGGTGTTCTATTCCAGTTAGAAGTTCCCTAGAGCACCTGGGCTGTGTGCAATGAGCACAGTGTTGCCGTTATGGTCAAGAGGGTGGGCTTAGGAGACAGCAGGTCCTGTCTACAGGATCCAGGGTGCATTTTCTGGCTGAGTGGAAGTTCTCTGTGGAAGAAACAGGGTTAAGTGGCAGTTGGTATTTGGCTATATCTCCTCTAGCAACTAGGGAATTCCCCAGAGGAAAGCCTTTTTTTAGATTTTATCATAGCTATTGCAAAAACCAGTGAAAACCTATATGCAATCACCTATCCATTTCATTGTCTCTCATCACTGTGAGAGACAATCACCATTATCTTTTTTTTTTTTTTTTTTTTTTTTTTGGCAGAACTGGGGATTGAACTTAGGCCCTTGTGCTTTTCAGGGAAGCGCTTATTCCACTGAGCCATCTCCCCAGCCCCTCTGCCCCGTTATCTTGTTCAGTAAACTTGCCAGTTTCCTGCCTGTGGTGAGGACTTGGGTAGTCTCCCAGGAACTGTTCTCATCACTCTCAAGTTGTCCTTTTATAATGGAAACAATTTAAATGCCTCAGGTGACAAAACACTCAAGTGAATCTAAATGTTCTGGAAAGTTAAAGTTGAACAGTCTCCAATCCGTCTTATGTTCTGCTCTTTCTAGATACTCCTTTTAGAAACTTCAGAAGCCTATTTTCCCTTGGGAAAACTTAAAAAATATAAGGAAAATTTATGACTTCAAATTCCTGCAACAACAAAACAAATAAGTAAAATAATGAAAGTAAATAAATTGAATTCATGTCTTAAAAATTAGAAAAGAGCTAAAAAGTAAAGAAAAATAAAATGGGAAATTTATTTTATCAACAATACAATAAATAAACCACTAACCAATCTAATAAAGAAAAAGGGTGTAAGGGTTTCTTTTATAAATCATGAAATAAAAATAAGGAAATTACTAGTGAAATTAAAGGTTAATAATGACTACTTTGCACAGTTCTATCCAAATTAGATGAAAAATCTAGAAAATTTGGAGGATTTTCTTGGAAAATGCAGTGCACACACCCCTTGATTATAATGGGGTTGCCTTGGGATGAATCCATTGCTCGCTGAAAACATTATTAGGTCACAATGCGCTCAGCACAGCCAATGCCAAGCACCACAGTTGGGCCCCACAGCACACTGCAGAGTCAGCTGCTCCCTTCTGGCCACGTGGCTCGCTAGCTGCTGTGGCTTCTACACTGCCCAGCTTCAAGAGAGAGCACGGATCTGCCCATGGCCATCATGGCAAGAGATCAAAATCCACACCAGAAGCTCCACCACACTGGGCATCATTTTCATGTCTTCATAGAGTAGAAAAGGAGTAAGTCAAACCTCAGTAAATCAGTAGTCTTGCATGAAAATTATGGCCTATGACGAATGTCCACCTTCTTCCTAATTTTATAAAATGAGTGAGAATGCAGATATTTCCTTAGCATGGTGAAATATTTTGTACTTTGGTCCCCAAAACCAGCCTCATCCTTAATGGACAGACATTAGAACCATTCCCATTAAGATCAAACATGAAGCGAAAATGTCCTCTAACTCCACTATTTTAGTACCATACAGAGGTTAAAAACTAATGATAAGCCAGGTGAAGTGGCACACGCCTGTAATCTAGCACTCAGGAGGCTGGGACAAGAGGACCTTTGGGAGTTCGAGACCAGCCTGGACTATAAAATGAGCTTAAGGCCAGTCTGAACTATTCAGGGAGATCCTGTCTCAAAAAGAAAAGAAAAAAATAACATAAATAAATAAATATAATAAGATTTTTGAAAACTTATAGGTGCATAGGTCTTGAGGAATAATTAAATTACATGTAAATGATAGAGTATTATATTTAGCAGAGAATCAATAGTGAAAATGACAAATACTATACTTGGTAAGATGCTATAATATAAAATTTATTTAAAAAACTAAAAACCATTTGGAAATATATGTCCTTAATACTGAAACAAAAAAATGAAATATTTGACAGGACATGTGCAAAACCTGTACTAGGCAAACTGTAAAACACTTATAAGCTAGGGAAAAAAAGCTTGAACAAATACAGAAATAGATCTATTTATACAAGGCAGTATTCAACATCATAAAGATGCCAGGTCTCACCTAAGTAATATATGCAGGTAAGACTATCCCAATAAAAAAGTGAATGTTCCCCGGAGATATACAAGCCAATTCTAGTATTCATATGGAAAAATAAATATTCATGCCTATGAAGAGAGACCAAAAAAGAAAAAAAGAGAGAGAGAGAGAGACAGGACTAGCTCTAGTGAATATCAGAATCTTTGGAAATAAAAACTCTCTAATAAAAGCATTGTGGTAACGGCACACAAAGAGATAGGCCTGCACACGGGGACAGGAAGCCTGAAGCAGAGCCGAGGACATGTGGAAGTCACCGGCACACATCTAAGAGCACTCGGGTACAGATATACTTGGTTGTAAATGGGGTAGAGTGGTCAGTCTGCATCTGGACAGAGAAAGAAATCCCATCTGGATCTTACACTGTACATCCAGCTGACTTCTAAATGGGCCACAGGTCTAAATTTAAAAGGAAACCACCAAAACAGTAGACCAACACGTATGTGAGTTACATAGCAATCCAGATATTAAGAGGACTCTTCTGGCTGGGACAGCTGGTCCCCACCACCGACCCTGCAGACGCCACTGGTCAAATGCAGTGGCCCCTGAACTCCCAGTACCCTGCTTCAGCTGCCACGTCTTCAGCTGCCACGTCTTCAGGTGCCACTGGTCAAATGCAGTGGCCCCGGAACTCCCAGTACCCTGCTTCAGCTGCCACGTCTTCGCAGTCAGTCTCGGGCGATGGGTTTCCTGGTTTTTGTTTTTAATGTATTTTGGTGCAGGGTCTCACTATGTAGCTCTGCTTTCAGCCTCCCCAGGCCACCAGGCCTGGTCTCAGTGACCAGCTCAGTGCACCTGGGGGGTGGGGTGGGCTGGTGAGGCATGTGGTGCCCGGCTTGTCCCCGCACTTGCCTAGGCAGGTACTTAGTCCACTTAAATATCTATCAAGCCCAACCTCCAGGAGATAAGTTAAGTGTGTTGTCCCCATGTGTCATAGAATACAGGCATCCCATTTTCTTCTGGCCAGCAGCTCTACACTGTGTTTAAATCCAAGGATTTAAAATCTCATCTTTGAGCTGTGGTATCATTATTCAAACACCATCCCTGAACCACTTCTCCATCCAACTGAGTTCATTAAAAAGACAGAAAACTGGAACTGAGCCGGAAAACTTCACTGTAAACATTATCAGCTAGAAATGGGATTAAAGAGAGAGGATAATAGATAGCCCTGATGATACCATAGGATTCGAAGTATCCAAACAAGGAATAGTTTGTAAAGTGTCCTCTTCTCAAAACTCAGGCTTACGCTTCACCGGAAAGGGCGCAGCTGAAGCCCAGGGAATGGCAGAGGATTTTGCTCTGTTACTCTGTGTCAGAGCTGGGCCACAGCCAGTGGGCTGAAGTTAGCAATCAGGCTGGCAAGGAGGGAACCATGGGGCGGGACTGCCGAGCAGGAAACAAGCTGGAAAGCGAGCAGCAAATGCAAAATCCGCCGGGTGTGGGTAAAAGGTAGGCAACCTTGACTTAGGAACAAGTAGGAACCAGGCAGGCCGACGGAGCTCCTGCAGTGTCGCTCCAGTGCCCTCTGCTGACAAAGCTCACGAGGCTCGTTCTCGCCGCTGGCCAATGGAGGCACGTTAGCGGGTCCCCCTCCAGGACCACACGGTGGCTGGAGGCCGGGCTTGGCAGCAGGGAGGCAACCAACTGAGAGAGGGCCAGGCTCTGCAGAAAGAAAGCTTAACTTCTATTCTGGGACCAGAAGGGTACTAAAAAGGTTCTGGGCCATCTTTTTATGATCGGATGAAAACAGCGCCCAAAGACAAAATGAAGACACTGCTGCAAGACCAGAGACCAGACCTGAAGGGGGCTTCTGTTGACCAAAAGTGGGCCAGTAAAAAGCACTCATTTCAACAGTGCATATGCTAAAGCTGGAACCATACAGAGAATCAGCACCATCCCTGCTTAAGGATGACATGCAAATTTGTGAAGCATTTCGTATTTTTTTTTTTAAATCTGAGTGACAGATTCAATAAGAATATGGAAGCCTGGAAAAGACAACAAACAGAAATATGTGCAGTAAAAGGCTGTGTAGAACTCACACCCTGCACGAATGTGCTGAGCACTGGAGCACCTAGCTCCATAAAACGAAACAGCTATAATTAAAGGTCAAATGAACACTAGCACAATCCAGGAGAGGATTTTAACATGTCACTTGTACAAAGAGATCTGTCAACTAAACCAAAAATTTAATAAAGAAATATCAGAGCTGAACCACATCCTTGAACATAGGGAATTAATAGATACATAGAGCATTCCAAGTCTCTACAACAGAGCATGCATTCTTTTTAGCAGCACAGGGTGCCTTTTCCAAAATAGATCACATGTAAGTCCACAAAACCTGCTTAAGTAAATATAAAAGAAATGCAACCATCCCATGCAATCCATCAGACCACTGTGCAATGAAAATAGGAATCAATGAAAAAAGAAATTTTGGAAAAGGCCAAAGCTCCTGGAAAAATTAATAACACTTAACCAATGTTTCACAGAAGAAATTTTAAAATTTATAGAAGTTAATGACAATGGTGGCGCAACTCAACAAAACCTCTGGAACCCATGAAAATAGTCGCAAGGACTATCTATCACTATCATGGCACATGGAGAAAACAGAGCAAGCTTAAATGTGCAACTTTGTGAGAAATCTTAAAACAATGAGAAACAAAAACAAATCAGCCCAAACTAAAATTAATGAGGGAAATTATACAAGTAGGAGTAGAAATTAATGAAATTAAAACTAAAAATAACAGCAAAAAACAATCAATGAATTAAGGAGCTGATGCTTTGCAAGAATCACTACAATAGATAAGCCCATTGCTAGGCTCACCAAGAGAGACAGGATTCACATCAACATAATTAAAAATAAAAAAGGTGAAATAAGGGCAGACACTATGGAAATCCAGAAGATAGTAACTACTTCAAATAATTGTATTCCAAAAAATAAGCAAATTTTGAAGAAATTGACAGACTCCTAGACACATACAAACTATTAAAACTAACCCCCAAAATACATAAATATGTACAACAATCCAATAACAAACAAGAAAATTGACATAGCAAAGAATCTACCAGCTTTAAAAAAAAAAGGTCAAGACCTGATGGATTCACTGGTCAATTCCACAAAACCTTTAAGGATGTTATATCACCAACACGCTTCAAGTTCTTCTAAGAAATTGAAAGAGTGTGCTCCTAAATTCATTTATGAAAATCAGTTGCAGCTTATGTCTAGATGTTCATGTAGTCAAAGATGGGACTTTTAGAGGTGGCTGGATCTAGAGCGAATGGTGCTGACGCGTCTGCTACTGGGATTAAGAATGTGTGATTACGGGGCCAGCCAGCCAGCTCAGTGGACTGAAGGGCCTGCGTAGGCAGGCCCAGGAACTGGGGTTTGACCCCCGAGTGCTGTGCTGGCCCCGCCCCCCAGTGCTCTAGGATGGTGACTGAGACTGGGAGTAGTGCACAGGCCTGTAAGCCCTGTGCTTGGGTTACTGAAAATAGGAGGATCGCTAGGAGTCCGACCTGTGTAGTGAGACCCTGCAGACCCTGTACTAAATACATTAAAAAAAGAAAGAAAGAATGTATGATTGGTAAATTAGCTCACTGATGGGTTTAGCATAGTTGTGGGTGTGGATTATAAGAAGGTGTGTATATGGCTCCAGCCAAAGGGTGGGTAGCCTGGAAGGGATAAAAGGAGAGCTAGGCTGCTGCCACTGCTGCTGCTGCCACTGCTGCTGCTGCCACTGCTGCTGCGGCCACTGCTGCTGCTGCCACTGCTGCTGCTGCCACTGCTGCCACTGCCACTGCAGCTGCTGCCACTGCTGCCACTGCCACTGCTGCTGCTGCATTTCACTCCACTGCTTGCTGCCTCCCTGCCTGCTGTCTTCTGTGTGCCACACACTGTTTCTCCTCTCCTGTGCTCCTCTGCCATCTCACCCTGCCTGGGAGCCAGCCAACTATGAACTGAAACCTCTACAAACTGAACTACAGGAAACCTTTCCTCCTTTAGCTCTCTACTTTGAGTATTGTTTGTCTCAGCAATGAGAAAATAACACTCTGACTAAAACCAGATAGACACAAATAAAAAAGAGAGCTAGAGGCCGACGTCCTTAATCAACATAGACCCCAAATCCTCAAGAGACACTAGTAAATAGAATGCAGCACACTACCACAAGCATCATATACCACAATCAAGCGCATTTAATCCCAGAGATGCGAGGGTGGCTCAGTATATGTAAGTGTATAAATATAATACATCATGTAAACAGAAGCAAGGTTAAAAAACAAATATCCTATTAAAGGATGCAGAAAGGCTTTCAACAAAATCCAACACACTTCATAATAAAAACTATGAAGAAAACAGGTAGAGAAGGACCATACTTAATTATGTTAAAATCTATTTATGACATACAAACAGCCAGTATCATGCTAAGTGGGGAAAAGTTAAAAGCATTCTCCCTAAAATCAGGAGCAAGAATAAGGATGTCCACTATCGTCTCTACTATTCAGCATAGTATTTGAAACATTAGCCAGAACAATCAGGAAAGAGAAACAGATAAAAGTGATGCATATAGGAAAGGCAGAACTTAAATTATCATTACTTGTAGATGATGTGATACTCTTCATAGAAGACCAAGAGCTCCACACAGAATGAAGCTTCTTAGAACTAGTAATCAACTTCAACAATGTACCAGGATACAAGATCAACACGCAAAAATCATTAGTATTTCTTTCTACT
Organism: Ctenomys sociabilis; assembly: GCA_004027165.1. NCBI lineage: Eukaryota > Metazoa > Chordata > Mammalia > Rodentia > Ctenomyidae > Ctenomys > Ctenomys sociabilis. Next base: position 40,978 of record PVKA01010516.1, read on the forward strand.
GGTAATAAATGGAATAAGAATAAAGTTATGAAAAAAAAAACATTCACAATTGCTTCAAGAAAAATAGAATACTTAGGAACAAGTCCTAAGAACTCTACAGAGAAAATTACAGTACCCTGAAGAAGATTAAAGAGAAAACCAGAAATTACAAAGACATCCTCTGTTTCTGGACAGTCTGAACCAATACTGTCAACACCGCCACACTATTGTCCAGATTTGATGTAGCCCCATTCAGAACTCCAGCAGCATGCTTTCCGAATCTAAAGAAATATCTAAAATTGATATGAAGACAAAAAGAGACCCCGAAAACCAAAAGCAATTTTGGGAAATAAGAACAAAGCAGGAAGGACAGCAATACCTAACTTCAAGCTACACTACAAAGCAATTATGATTCAAAACATGACATGATACTGAAGTGCAGATGCCTGGATCAGTGGACCCAGAACTGAGAACAAAGAACTGAGGAAAGTTACCGAGACTCACTCCACTCCTTGATTTTCAACACAGGGGCCAAAAGCATATGTTGGAGGAAAGATAGCCTACCATCAAGTGGTGCTGGGAAAACTGGGTGCCTGTTTGGAAGGACTGAAATTGAACCTTTATTTCTCACCATGTACTAAATTAAAATCAAAATGGATCAAAAATCTAAACATTAAAACAGAGAAATTAAATCTAAAACATTTCCTTCTTTAACTGACTTTGGGTGTTAGATGTTTCATCTCAGTAACCAGAAGGTAACTAAGACATAAGAAAAGAGTGAGCTTAGAGATCTGATTATGATGTGAGAATCTGCATTCATAAATTGTACTCTACTAGCTGGGTGTGGTGGTGCAGGCCTACAATCCCAACACTTGGGAGGCTGAGACAGGAGGATTGTGAGTTTGAGACCAGCCTGAGCTACAAAGTGAGCTTAAGGCCAACCTGAACTGCATAGTGAGACCCTGTCTCAAAAGGACAAAAAAACAGATGTACTCCACTGTGGATTCCTGCTAAATATGTAGATTTTGATCCTTCGCATGCTTGGAAGAAAAGGTTAGCAATGGGAAGCAATAGGTGTGTTAGTCTGCCTCGCTACTGTGGCATCTTCACTGTCAGTGAATCCCACAGCATGTTGGATACCTTCATGTGCACAATGAAATATTTAAAAAAAATTGTTAGAAAAATCATATGTGGTCAAGACAGAAAATGGACATGGTAGAGTGAATTATTCTGTCAACTTTTCTTATGATTTGAAAATGCTTCAAAAATTGCAAAGAGGAAGAAAGAGCAGGCAGAACAGAATGGAAGATGAATAAAGTCTGAAATAAGAAGTCAGAACAATCCCTTCATTGTTCATCCCAAAAGTTATGGAAAAGGTATTCATAGTTGTTACCAACTAAAAGCAAAGCTTACGCCACTTACCCAGTCTCTGGGTTTCTCCACCAGCCCTGAGGACACTCATTTGGATGAAGGCTTCTTTAGTCAGAGATCTTCCCAACCGCCCTATGGGAATCACAGGGCCTAAGGGTGATGCACATTCCTCTTTTCAGGTCCCTGGCACAGCCTGTCCCCTCAGCTGCCCCCACTACTGTCTGACTTCCCTGCAGCAATAGCAGCCAATTGAAATGACCCACATTGCTCTTGATGGTCCCAGGAAAAAAACATCAAGGGGATTTACAAAAATAAAGTCAAGAGACAAAACCTGAGGTAAGGTGGAAGCCTCTTTCCAGACGGGTGAAGAGGAATTGCAAAAGCATTGTAGGGGCATTTATTTACACTTCTGACAAACTTAGAATCACGCAAACAGGGTTGTCTATCAACTAATGATTGGAATTATCTCGGGCAAGATGCTTTTCTCAGGACTAAAGTAGCTTTGGCCTTCTCTTGTCCCCACATCTATGACCCATCTCTAGCTTCATGCACTTCCTACAGCTAAGGCTACCACTGGATCTTATTTTGTCCATGGAGCAGGGTGCAGTCAGGAACTGTAAGGAGCAGTTCTAATATCAAGCTGCCCTGGCCATGCACAAATGTCCTGAATGCTTGGCTGCAGAGATGAGGGAAAATATTGCTTTTTACTTTGTAATTTAATGAGGCAATTTTTTCTGCTTCTTAAACTTCACAAACTCAATTATGCTCTTCACTCAAGTTTCCAGTCCTGAGCATAAATTCTTTATAATGCTGCAAATTCAACTTCAAGGTTATTTCCATGCAGCCACTATTACTACTAATTGTATTCCAAGTACCATGGTGGCTTATTTCCGAGTAACCTAACGTGGTTATTTCCATCCACTGGGCCTACAGATATTGTGCACTAGATACAAATCTCCAGTAGTGCAATCACCCAGGACACAAGCAAGTTAGATTCAGCAGGCCTACAGCTGGGCCTATAGCAAAAGAAGGTAAAGCTGCCACAGGCAGAAAACCACTGTTCTAGGGACTCACTGAGAGACTGTGGAGCACCCTAACAGGAAATCTAAAAGTAGTACCCTAAAGGGTCGGCAGTATCTCTTTTAACATATGAAGGTTATATTTTGAAAATATTTAGAATCATTATTGAGTAGAAATACAAAATCCTATATGGAAGTGATTTGTAGGAGGAAAATGTGGTAAGGGGCCCTTCCTTCAGGCATAGGTTACACACTTGACACTGGCCATCCATTCTTTCCTTTTCCAATCCAGACAAAGACAGTAGAAATCATGGGACTGCATGCTGACACTGCAGCTTAGAGCCAGACAAGACACAGCAGTGTCTCCTGAGTAGGAACAGTCATCTAAATTCTTACCTTACCAAGCTAGAAGGAAAGCAAAGCAATCCTAGTGAAGTAGAAAGAAATAGCAAGGGTAGGAGTGGAAATGAATGTAATAGAAATAAACAGTAAAATTAAACAAAATGTCAGTTTTCCTCCCCCCTTCAATCCCCCCCCCCATTTTTTGTAGCCCAGGCTGGCTTCAGACTTCATGGTGTTTCTTTTGTCTCGGCTTCCAAAGTCATAGGATTATAGGAGGCGTGAGAAATGACACCCACCTAAGTTAGTTCTTTAAAAAAATAAATATTTGAAAATCCTCTGGCAAAAAAAGACTCCAATAAACACTGAAGAGAAAAAATCTCCATATCAGGAAATAAATGGAAGAGATCACACAGATTCTGCAGCCCCTAAAAAGATAATAAAGGAGTGCTACTGTTATCCCTCTGCAAAAATATATTGAGGTCCTAACATCGAATAACTCAGACTGTGCCTTTACATGGGGACAGAGTCAGGGCAGGTACAGCCAGTGCAGTGGGCGTGCAGCCTCGCTGCAGTGCAGAGCGCTCCTACTCCATGACTGTCACCCTTGGACAAAAGCCCATGTGAAGACAGAGAGGCTGGTGGGCATGAAGTAAGGCACACAGGGTAGAAGTCTGCAGCTACCACGCACGAGCTCCGAAGCCTGCTGGGGCCACTGACAGCTGGGCAAAGGCAAGGAATGGTGCTGTCTGCAAATGCCGGCAGGGGCTCGGGTGGCCCGCGGACAAGGGGACGTCAGACTTTCCACCTCTGGACCCATGAGACAAAAGCTTTCTGTCATTTCAAGACACCTAGTTTGTGGTAATTTCTTATAGAAGCTATGGAAAACAAATGCAGGTCATAATTTTCACACCTTAGAAGAAATTAACCAACTCTAAAACTGAATTCTCAAAACTGAGTCAAGATGAAAATAATAGCCTAAATAGCCTTACAATTACAATATTATTAATTTGTAAACTAAATTTTCCTGAAAAAAAATCTGAGGCCCAGATGATTTCACTGGAAATTTTTTATCAATAATTCAAAGAATTAATACTAATTTTTGAATAATCTTTTCCAGAAAATAGAAGGGGAGGAAATACATTCCAACTCACTTATTTTTGGCAGAACCAGGGTTTGAACTCAGGCCTTTGTGCTTGACAGGAAAGTGCTTATTCCCCAGCCTCCTCTAACTCACTTTGAGGCCAGTATAACTCTGAGTCTAAAGCTAGAAAAAATAGTGTACACACACACACACACACACACACACACACACATTACATGATAGAACAATATCTCTTATAAATAAGGACACAAAAATCTTCAACAAAATATCAGCAAATCAAATTCATTAATAACGTAAGCATAATAATACATCTCAGCCAGGAAAATTATAATATAGGCATGAGAGGCAAATATTTGAAAATCAATGTATTCCATCACATCAACAAGCTAAAGAAGAAGATAATATAATATCAGTGACATAATTAAGGTACTTAATAAATCTAGCATCAAACTCACTATATTAGGAATAAAGGGGAAGATTATCAATCTAATAAAGAACTTCTGTGGAAACCAATAGCCAACATCATTCTTAAGGACAAATACACAAGGCTGAATACTTTCTAGATTGGCAACAAAGCAAGAGTATCCCTGTCACACCCATGCAACGCAGAACAAAGAGTTCTACTTATTGAAATCAGGCAAGAAAAAGAAATAAAAGCCGAGTTCAGGCACCTAAGTTAGTTGAATGACAATGGAGTGACCATCTCTGACAGGTATAGACAAAGGAAGGGGTATAGAAAGGAAGAATCATGATGTGTGTGTATGGACAGTACAGTTGGGATAGATAACGCCGTGCTTCTACATAATTCTATGAGAGGCAAGATTTGCGCTAATGGTGGGTGGACAGGATATTATGTGAGCTTCTAGTACTATGGACAACCGCTAGGAAAATAACAAGGTAGAAGTTATTAATTATTGAATCTTTGATGTAATTCAGGAAAAAAAAAGATATGCAAAGAGCTTATTTACTGATAAGAGACATAAGCTATAATAATGTCTGTAAGTATATCATGCATGCACCTTCTATGATACTAAAACATTATGAAAACAGTTTGCAGTGTATTAATTTATCAAATCCATCTTGTCAAGGTATCTTAAAACTGTCTCATTGATATTTGTACTTCAATAAAATAAAAAACTAAAAAAAAGAAAGAAAAGCCATACAGATGATCAAAGAAAAAAATAATAAAGGTAGGTTTGGCCACTTAAGCATGACTGGCTAGATCATTTGACAAAACTGACTGAACTCAGTCCTCAGCCCCTCCGCCTTCCCCGGAGTCCAGGGAGCGGGGTAAGCTCCCGCCCACTCGTCACAGCCTGCTCGTGCTGCCCACCAGCACTCACTCTGGGGTCATCCTCAGACTCCAGGGCCACTATCTCGCCAGCACACCACCAGTTCTCCTCACTGAGGAACTCTAAGTGTGCCAGGGACCAGGAACCCAGATCAACTTTTTTAAATGATTATTATTATTACTATCATTATTATTATTATTCCACAGTCAAGAGTTCTTAAAAGTTAAAATCATGCTGAGTGGAAGAACTCTTAAGAGTACACATGCCAGATGATTTCATTCAGGTGGAGAACTGCTCGCTGCAGGTCAGGGCCCAGGGAGAGAGGAGGGGAAGTGAGTGCGGTGATGACGTTATAATGAGGTAGTTCTTTTAAGAATCACAATGGACACTTTAGGCTAGATGCATGTCACGTGGCTAGAGGACTCCCACCCCCTTGTAAATATCCACAACACACATGTTCAGCAACTGATCAGATCTGAACCAGATGGATACGTTGTCCTGATGCCGATTTTCTGAGACCAGCATTAGACTTTGGTCTTAGGTTTGGCTTAATGTGCACAGGGCCTCTGTGTACATTTCAAAATCACCAGTCTCTTACGATACAGGCTTTTCTAATTTTCAGTGAAACACAATTGAAGACAAAGAATAAAGGTGAAAATTCACACTACTCAATAATCTCAACATAACTCATCTTAACCATAAGAAAGGAAAGTGTAAAGAGTTGCACTGATTTCGCTTCTGGCAACAGAAATTTTGCAAAAGAAAAAGATAAAGAAGAACAAGTGGGATGAAGAGAAAGGACCGAGAAAAGATAGAAAAGGCACAGAGGAGGAGAAAACGTGTGCTGGCCAGCTCAGGCCAAAGAGCCCAAAACCCTACCAAGAAGGACACGTAATTGCCCCCGCATAGACTGGGGTCCCCTGGACAGCAGCCTCTGCACTGTGCTCCAGATGGCCATCTACCAAGCAGAGAAGCCCAACCTCAAGAAACAGAGGAGCAGAAAATAAATCTAAATAGAATTTTGAGGGGCGTTTTCCTTTCAAGGTGAAGGAAACGAAGTGAGGTGGAGATTGCCATGGCCATGACCACGGCAGCAGGGTTACCCCGTCATCTGGTGCTGACAAGTCATTTCTCTCCTGGGACATTAGGGAATTATGCGCCAAAGAATGCTGAAAGATATTCATTAAATCAAAAAAGTGAGTTGGAATGTATTTCCTCCCCTTCTATTTTCTGGAAAAGAGTATTCAAAATTAGTATTGATTCTTTGAATTATTGATAAAAAATTTCCAGTGAAATCATCTGGGCCTCAGATTTTTTTTTCAGGAAAATTTAGTTTACAAATTAATAATATTGTAATTGTAAGGCTATTTAGGCAATTATTTTCATCTTGCCTCAGTTTTGAGAATTCAGTTTTGGAGTTGGTTAATTTCTTCTAAGGTGTGAAAATTATGACCTGCACTTGTTTTCCATAGCTTCTACAAGAAATTACCACAAACTAGGTGTCTTGAAATGACAGAAAGCTTTTGTCTCATGGGTCCAGAGGCTATGTAGCTTGCAGGAACACTGAAGATAAAGTAAAATGGTACATAAAGCAAACAGCTCATCATTAAAATGGAGAAGACCAATATTTAAGAGAAAACAATAAACATAAATAGATGAATCCTCTCTATTCAAGATAAAAATTCGTATAACAGGAACTAATAGTAGTAAGTCTTAACACTATCTTTTGTTTTGCTTTTTAAAGATGTGTTTCTTATAAATAGCTTAAAACTTGTAAAGAGTTGTGATGGGCTGGGGAGATAGCTCAGTAGAGTAAATGCTTACGTGGCAAGCGCAGGGTCCTGAGTTCAATCCCCAGTAGCACAAAAAAAAAAAAAAAAAAGAGTTGTGATATTACTGCCAAACACCAGTAGAACTGAAATCAAATAGCATAAAATGAGACTTAATTCTATGTCATTCAAATTTTAATATATATTATGAGTTACTATGCACCAGCTAAAAGAATAATGAAATAACTAAAATGATAAAGTGAAAATTATTGCAATTAGTAACTTCCTGTAACTTGAGGGAAACATTCAAGTAGTGAGGAACTGTAGCTGCTCACTGAGACTCTACAAGCTAACTTGCTTGGCGGTTACACAGGACCAGCCCCAGGGCAGAGCAATTATGCTTCTGAATGTTCCACTCTTTTCCACCCCCATGGATTATGAGATTTCTCCATTTGAACATGAGGCACTTTTCCATTTGCCTCTTTCTAGTTTCTGTCTCCAGACTCAAGAATTCCTCAAAAGCATGCTCTGAAGAGACAAGGGCAGCTCTGGGGATCCTGAGGCCTTTCCTGGGTACAGTTGTCCTCTTTTTTTTTGTCCACTTTGACTTGCCCAAATTTCCCGCTCTTTTTTCCACTCCAGGAGGCTTTGGTGCATCCTGGAATTTCTCTCTAAGGAACTGATGAGGAGGCCCTAGGACCATCTACCCTTGTTGACCTTTTTTCCAGAAATATTGTTCTTCAGTGTAAGTTACTCCAGATTTGAAAACTATTCATTGTACATTCTGTGGGGTTGTTTGCTTCTGTGTTATTCAAAACTAGAAAAGAAATACTTCACTAAAACAAATGAAAACTTGAATTTGCTGATTAATGCTGTGCAGTATTTTCCAGGTAAATTATTATTTAGAATGTTCAAGATAAAGACATGTTGTGGAGTAATATTTTTTTAAAGCACATAAACCCTGGGCTGAAAAATAAATTGATCTGCTAGAACTAAAGAACAAAATGGGCTTAGGCAGATGCAGGGGCCAGGAGTTCGATTCCCAGGCCTGCCATACCAGTCCCGCCCCGGGGGTGCACTGAGAGGGCAATTGAGACTGGGCGTGGTGGCCCACTCTTGTAATCCCAGCACTTGGGAGCCTATAAACAGGAGGATCACACGAGTCCGATCTACACAGCGAGACCCCGTACACCCTGTATACCTTGTCCTAAATACAAAATAAAGAACAAAATGGGTTTCATGTGCCCTCTTACTGCTCCATAACAATATTTAATTAGAAGAATGTTTTCAGCATTCTACAAAGGAGAAAAAAAAAGGATGAGTCAAGAATAGTATATCCAATCTACTTGTTGGCCAAAAAAAAAGCCATGCTTCACTTTATTCAGAATCTAAAATTAATGGGCCACTAATGAATCTTTCTTTTACAAAACCAAATTACCTAAATAAATATGCTACTCAAAAAGAAATGAATCAGGAGGACAACCTCAGCCAGCCTGGCGGTGCACACCTATCATCCCATCTCCTCCAGAGCGTGAGATAAAAAATTTACAAGTTTTAGTCCCCTCTGAGCAATTCAGAGAGAATTTGTCTCAAAACAGTAAAACATAGGACTGGGTTGTAGCTCAGTGGGAGAACCCTTGCCTAGCATGTGCATGACTCTGGGTTTAATCCCCAGTATAAAGGCAAGGAAAGGGGTAAAGGGAGAGGAAGAGAGGAGGAGAAGTGGAGGGAGATATCAAGAGAGATAAATGGGTCCAGGGAGATGGCTCAGTAGAATAAGCACCTGCCTGGAAAGCACAAGGTCCTAAGTTCAATCCTTGGTACTGAAAAAGAGAGAGAGAGTACACATACTTAAGGAAAAATGTATTTTAAACATGCTAGGCTGAACAACGAACATATTTATATATGAATAAAAATGATTATTATTTTACAACAAAATGAAAATTCACAAACTTATAGACTATCAGTACAAACTCACTTATTTTAGAACATATTTGTTGACTGAAAGTACACATTTGCTGATGTCCTGAGTCAAAGACTACTGAAAAATTGGATAGATTAAATGAGATTATTGCAGACAAGCTTCAGACTGGGAGAGAATACTTGCAAATGGCACGTGTGATAACAGATTCTTACACAAAAAATGCAGAGAACTCAAAGGTCACTAATAAGAGAGAAAAAAAAAATCTTCGGTAAGTGAAAACCTGAAATAGACACCTCATCAAAGAAGACATAGATGAGAAAATAAGCATTTGAAAACATATGCTTTGCTGTATGCCACTATAAAACTGCAAATGAAAGCCACAATGAGATACTACTACACAACATTAAAATGGCCAAAATCAAAACACTGACAACCCCAAGTGGGGGAGGATGTGAAACACTCACTTACTGGCAAGAATACAAAGTGATACCATCCCTTTAAGATAGTTCAGCGGTTTCTCACAGGATGAATCATAGTCTTCCCATGCAATCCAGCAGTAGTGTCCCTCTGTATTTACCCAAGGCAACTGAAAACTCAGGTTCTCTCAATAACTGGTACAGAAATGTTTATAGCCACTTTATTCCTCATCACCAAAACTTGGAGGCAACCAAGCTGGCTGGCCTTAGGTAAATGGATAAGCTGCGCTCCTGCGAAGTAATGGGCTATCACTGTGACTGAAAGCGATGTGCTCACTGGGACACACAACTCAGAAGAAGGAAAGGGTCACACTGAGTCGTGGTTCTAGGAATTTCCGTCCACACTCCCTGGTCACTGCTGCCTTGGGCCAGTGGCGGCGCGGCTCACCCCAGCAGAGGCACATGGCGAGAAGGGCTCTTTGCCTCTGGGTGTCCAGGAGGGAGGGAGAGAAAGGGCCAGCGCCCGCATCTCCTGCAGGGCGAGCTGTCCAAGGGTCTGGTTCCCTTCAGGAGGCCTCATCCCTGGAGCTTCTGCCAGCTCTTATCAGCACCAGAGGCTGGGGACCAAGCCTTTGCATACAGGGCCATGGGACCACTCAAGGGCCGAATGATACCAATTAGCAGCAGGAGGGAGGGGGGAAGGACAAAGTGCAGATGTCTGAGCAGTGAGGCCACTCTGCAGAACAGTTCTGAATTTGCCTGCCCCCATGAAAAATGCACAACAGCAAGAGCGAGCCCTCATATAAACTGATGCCATTGCGTCAGTGTAGGTGTATCGATTATGCAAAAAGTGGTCTGCTCACAGTGGAGAGCTGGAGAGGCGGGCACAAAGGGCACCTGGGAGATCGCTGTATGTTCCACTTAATTTTCCTGTGACTAGAAATGCTTTAAAATATAAACCCTATTTTTAAAAATTTTCATTTAAGCATGCATTTGACATATAAACAGCAAGTAATTATATGAAAAAATGTCCAATATGACTGGACATTCAGGAGACACAAATTAAAACTGAGATTCCATCTCATTCCGGAAAAAATGGCTATCATCAAAAAATCAACTGATAACAAGCGCTGGTGGAACCGTGGCAGAAAAGGAGCCCTTCTCCACTGTTGGTGGGAGTGCAGGCTGGGGCAACCACTGTTGAAATCAGTGTGGAGATCCCTCAACTAAGATTAGAGCTTCCATTTGACCTGGCTGTTCCTTTCTGGGTATTTTCCCAGGCAAATTAAAAACATCATATTACAATGATATATGTGCACCCATGTTTACCGCAGTACAAATGTAATAGTTAAATCCTGGAAACAACCCAAATGAAACTGAGGAACAGATACAAAAGATATGGTGTTTTTATATAATGGAGGACTGCTCAGCCACAAAGAAAGACAAGGTAAAGGTAAAAGGATGCAACACGAGATCACATTCATAAGTGAAATAAATCAAGCTCACTTATATAAACCCTGTCTTCTCTCCCTAGTGTAAGAAGCTGAAAGAGTAAGTCAGATACAAAATCTGCAATAGATATTAAGAAAGGGAAAAAAACTACTCAAAAGGAATAAAACAACTGGGATAGGGAAAAGGAGAAAAGAAGGAAATGGAGATTAGATAGATAGATGATAGACAGATGATAGATAGATAATGTACAACATAACATATGTATCTTAATATATAACATATATCACATATAATATCTAAGATAATTATACTACTAATTTCTATTAGTTCATTAAAACAAATGGTTTGTGCTACTATTGTTCGATCGACTTTGCATGCCTATATCTGCTAACCTGAGAAATTACTTTGAAGACAACAAATGCAATATTCTAACCATGTTAATGTCCTATTACCTTGTGTTAAAATTCTGTATCTTCTTTTTCTTTTGGTCATGACAGAAAGTTTCTGAGTTTTTTTATTTTGGTGGTGGGAATCAAACTCAGGAACTCACATTTGCCAGGCAGGCACTGTGCCACTGAGCTATAGCCCTGAACCTATTTTTTCTCTTGAAAAAGAAAAAAATAAAAGAATCTCAAAACAAAGCATATGCCTCTGTGTAAAACCTACAATAACAAACCTTTTATAGAATTTATTGTGTGTATTGTTTTTTTTTTTTGTTTTTTTTTTTTTTCTGTGGGGCTAGGGATTGAACTCAGGACCCTGCACTTGCCAGGCAGGTGCTTATTCTACTGAGCTATCTTCCTGGCCCCTATTGTGTGTATTGGTGGTGCTGAGGATTAAACCAGGGCCTCGCACATGCAAGGCAAAGACCTTACCACTGAGCCAGGTACTCATTCTCCCTACAAACCTCTTAGTGCTCTCTGTTCATACCCAGCTCTCCTCTGGCCCTGGTCCACTCAGAATGCTGTGACAATGCCATGCAGGGGGAGTCATCCCACCATCATCAGTATTTTGGATGGCAGGCACCGGCACCCCTACTTGGAACAGTGATGGTCTCCATACTTTTATCCTTCTTTAATCTGTCTCCTCTCAAGGCCAGTCTGTATCACCCTCCACTTCACAAGCCTGACTCCTCATTGGTTGTACCAGAAAACGCCTGCAGAACGAGCCAGGCCCATGCTCTGGACCCATAGCCAACCCTGCTTTTGAGAAGCTTGCAGTTGGGCAAAGGACAGTTACCTGGATAAACTGCAGGATGAGGTGATAGGTAGCTATAAATTTATAGGTATGAGCAGTGTGTTGTGAGTTCACAGGCACCAACAGATAATGCGGCACAGGTAGGTGTACATGGGAACTCATGGTAGAAAAGTGCCTTAAGAGCTGTCAGGGCTGATTTGTGTCCTCCCCAAAATTCAGGTTGAAATCCTATCCCCTAATTCTGTACCTCAGAATAGTACTCTACCTGGACTAGTCTTTTAGAAGAGTCTGAAGTTAAATGAGATCCTCGGGATGGTCCCTAATCAAGTGTAACTGGTGCTCTGATAGATTAGAAGGACATGGGAGGGGGAGCTAGGACGTACAAGCCGAGAGGAGAGGCCTCAGAAGAAAGCAATGTGCTTCGAAAAGATTATTTTCTTAGTCTTAGTCCCCAGTAGTTTGCATCTCTAGAAAGTTCACAGACAAGCAGATCATCAAACTATGGAGACTAAATGCTACCCTCTGAGGTTCTGAAAGCCCACAGACCTGTCTAAATAGTTTCAGTTTCGGAATATAATCTGGAAACAGAACAAAGAAAAGGGAACCTGGATTCCAATGTGGGAGGATGCACACAGGCAAATGCTGGCCAGCGGGAGGGAAAGGTAGAAAGCCTATCAGGGGCAACGCCTGCAGGTAGAACGAAGGGAATGAGGAGTGCAGAGGTGGGATGGGAAACAAGCAGACGGGCCAGTTGTCGGTTGTCGGGCCACCCCATTCTCAGCAGCGACGCTGGGGGTGACAAGGGGGGAAACAAGACTTTGCTATTGGAGTAAGCTGCAGAGCATCAGCTGGATGTGGCAGCCAGGGGGAAATAAAGCTCTAGGATCAGAGCCCGAACTGTGGCCAGGGATGGGGAGGATATGAGCTCCAGCCGTCTATGACGCCCCAGGCCCAATCCTCTGGAAGCCCGTGGGGTGAACAGCGGGAACAGCAAGACGCCGTGGGCTGGGTGTAGGAGGAGACGGTGCAAGTCAGCCCGGGTTTGTCTGTGGGAAAGGTATCTTGGCTCCCGCTGCAGATCTCCGCTCACTTCACTAATGCACACCATCCCACGGAAAGCTCTTTCTATCATCCCATCTTGGTAAGCGAGGCACGAGTGGTTGGGGGCTAACCCGGACCCAAGCATTATCTCTAGGACACAGCTCCCCGCGGACACCGGCGGAGAGCTGGCGCTCACAGGGCTCTGGCTCTGCCAGGCCGTTGCAGCAGGGGTGCAGCAGGGGCGGGGCGGGGCGGGGACGGGCGCGGAGGGGCGCGGAGGGGCGGGCTCCGGGGGCGCGGGAGCGCGGCTCCGGTGGCGCGCTCGAAGGGTGGCGCTGTGGCCCACGCGCCGGCCCGGAAGATGGTGAACGCGAGGCGCGTGCAGCCGCAGCCGCCCGGGGCCGCCGAGCCGTCCGCGCCGCCCGCGCCCGGGTCGGGCCGGAGGGCGGCGGGGCTGGGCGGCCCGGGCCTGCGGGAGCCGCGCGGCCTGGACATCGAGATGGAGCGCATCCGCCAGGCCGCCGCGCGCGCCCCCCCGGCCGGGGCCTCGGCCTCGCCGTCCCCGCCGCCCTCGGCCTGCTCGCGGCAGGCGTGGAGCCGCGACAACGCGGGCTTCGAGGCCGAGGAGGAGGACGAGGACGAGGAGGTGGAGGGCGAGGAGGGCGGCACGGTGGTGGAGATGGACGTGGAGTGGCGCGCGGGCAGCCGCAGGGCGGCCGCGTCCTCGGCCGTGGGCTCTGCGGGCGCGCGCGGCGGGGCCCTGGGCGGCTACCACGGCTCGGGACCCCCGGGCGCGCGGCGCCTCAGGCGCGAGGACCCGGGCGCGCCCTGCCCCAGCCCGGCTGGCGGCGGGGACGCGCGGCACCGCCACTTGGCTCTGGACGCGCGGCCGCCGCGCGTAGCCTGGGCCGAACGCCTGGCCCGCGGGCTGCGAGGTAAGCACCACCCTGCGCCCCGCGGAACCCCACCGCGCCGCCTGGGCGCCGGGACAGGGTCCCCCTCTGAACGATCTGTCTCGTTAACTTTGAAAAAGACGTGAAAGCAGTAGGGGGCTACATCTGGGGGCTTTGCATGGGCAAACTGAGGTTTGCTTTTAGTGCAGTGGTTACTGCTAACTGCCTGTTTGCTTCTGTCATAAAATCATAAAGAAAATTTTATACAGTGCTAGCTCCTGTGATGCTACTCTGCCCATAACGCTCCGTTGTGTCCTTACTTCGTTCCACGAAGAATGACCATACGGTGACCCAAATTCGTGGGAGGGGTGTGCCCTTAAGCTGTCACCAATGATGTTTTGGTGATGTTGTCTGTGATTGTTTAGGGGAGGAGTTGTGGACTGTATCACTAATGGAATAAAAAAATGTCTAAAAACAGATACTTGGCCATTTCTAATTCTAGACATTTTTCAGAAACAGTTGCAAAGACAAGCTTGTATTGTTTCAAAGTATTGCATATCCGTTTTTAAAACTTGGATGTGTTTAAATAGCAATTAATGTCCTTTGCTGTGCCAACTAAATAATGAAATCTTCGTATATGCCCCCGATCAGTGTGAGGCGTTCAATCACCCAGCTCTGTAAAGGGCAAGGGAGGAATTTTCAAATTTCTCAGTGCCTAATAAGAGGATGCAGGTTTTTCAATAACAAATAAGATCCTGCTTTGCAAAATTGTGTCAGACATCCTTCTTAAAGAGTGTTGGATTGACCACCACTTTGGGTTTTTTTTTGGGGGGGGCACCAAGGATTGAACTCCAGGGACTCTATTACTGAGCTACACTAGGCTCTCCTTTATTTTGAAACAGTCTCATCTAAGTTACCTAGGCTTAGGTGAGAATCTTGTGTTGCACCAACTACCACTGAATGTACTCCCATTTTTGAGTTTCCACTCAGTTTTCTTGTTCTCCCTGCCCTTCTCTGCCAGTTTTGAAAGTTGTGCCCAAAACCCACAAAGGTGGTGTCATGGCAGCATAAATAAGATTTAAATCCCAGTTCTGCTGCTCACTGGCTCTGACACCTTGAGCAAGTTATTTAGCTTTCCTCATGTGCTCTGTGAGCCTTAAATTTTGCATCCATTAAAAAAGAAATAATCCTAGTGCTTAGTTCTTGATTTGTAGAAAGAATTGAGTAAGACATAAAAAAGGTTTTATAGTACAGTAGTGTCTTGGTTACTTTCTGAGTACTGGAACAAAACACTTCGATGCTCATGAGTTAAAGAAAGAAGGGTCTGGACTGGGGAGATAGCTCAGTGGAATAAGTACTTGCCTAGCAAGTGTAAGGTCCAGAGTTTGATCCCTGGTACACTGGGAAAAAAAGAAGGAAGGGTCTGTTTTAGCTCACAGTTTGGAACAGTCTCCGTGTGTAGTAGACTAGCTCCAAGGCAAGGTGACGTGGCAGAGGAGAAGCAGTCCATGGCATGTTAGGCACAGCAGCAAGCAGCTGCCTGCCTTGTTCCCTTCCTATTCCATCCAGACTACAAGCCTGTTGGCTGGTGCCACTCACACTCAGGGTGGATCTTCTGTCTTCATTAAATCCGTTCAGTCACACCCAGAATTCTGCTAATCCAATTAGAGAACTGATCCCAGTGTCACATCTTTAAGTCAGCATCACGCACTCATGATCCAGCCACCTCTGGTAATCCACACCTGTGAGCACATAAGGCTTTAGAGGACTCTAGGTATAAACCATAATAGGTAGTAAGTCTGTGCCATAGCATGAGTGCTCCTTAAGTCACACAAACTACAAAAGTGGTTGATTTGATTTAGGACATGATGGAAATCAGAGGACCCTTTTGATAACCCAAGTGAATAGAACACCAATACTTTGTAGGTTCAAAACTTTATTCAAATGAGTCAGCAAGGTAGCTCAGAGACTTAAGTATCTGCCGGGGCAAGTGCAGGGACCACGGTTCCATCAGTTGAGCTGGCCACCGAGACTGAGCATAATGGTGCTGAAAACCAGAGGATCACTGTGCGTCTGAGCTGTGTAATGAGGCCCTGTACCACGTCAATTAAAAAAACTATTAAAACAAATTATATATCATTTTACACTTCGTAAAATGCACTTCTGAGTATTCACAGAAGTTTCCCGTAAGGTAATAATGGCCAGTCGCATGAACCTTGTAACAGCATTTGACAGTACGCTTAACCTTCATTAAACTCAGTGGAGTAAGATGATATAAATATATATTTTATATGAGGTCTATACATTATTTTCCTTTAAGGAAAAATTTCAGAAATAATTACTAAGCTTAGATTCTTGAAACCTCTTGTCCAGCTGTAACTGTGGAAGCTTCCAGATTGCTGAGTGCTGACAATCCCCGAGATGGCACTCAGCCCTGCTCTTCCCAGCCTAGCCCCAGACAACTCTTCATCTGTTTTCCTGGTCATATCGTGTTTGATACTTGATAACCATAAGAAATAATAGCATCCAAATGATGGTTTCATTCTTAGGAGGCAAGACTAAGTATATTTTGAATTATAGAAAAATGTTAAATAAATTTATTTTAGCAGTTTCTATCATGAAGAAATTATAGTTGGCATTCTTGTCACTTACATTGAATACTTAGAAATAAAGTAGAGGAGTATATCACCATTTTCCTTGGACACAAGCCACAAATGTAAGAAAGTCAATGAAAAAGTTGTGCTTTTTGACCCCTCACGGAATAACAGGGATGGAAATTTTGGATGTGCATGCTAGTAGTGCTTTAGGATCACAATAGCAAATAATTTTTGGAATGTTTAAAGTAGGGGAGGACTGGGGCGATAGCTTAGCTCAGTGGCATAAGCACCTGCCTGGGGAGCACAAGGTTCTGAGTTTGATCCCTAGTACTGCAGAGAGAGAACAGGAGAGGAGGGGAGGGAAGGAGAGGGAGAGGGAGGGGAGGGAAGGAGAGGAAGGGGAGAAGAGGAAAGGGAAAGGGAAGAGAGGGAAGGAAAGGGAAGGGGAAGAAATTACTTAAATTTAGACTGATCATTAGCTTCCCAGAGATCTTTATATAGCTTCTCAGACCTCCAGGGTCTCCCCTCCTCACTGGTTAGAACAAAAGAGTTGAATTTAGTCTCCAAGTTTCCTTCTAGCTTCAGCATATCCTGGTTATTGTTTAGTAACACCAATTCCACACGAGCAACAACTAGTCCTTTCCATTGGCTGGACAGTGGGTGGGTCTGCTGCCTTAGCAGAAGCAGGAGAGTCAAGAAAGCAGAAATGCCTCAGGCCTGCATTCCTGCACATTAAGAAACAGATGAATGTTTTGGAGCAGGGGCAGAGCGTCTTGGTAGAGAATGAAGTCATCTTAGGGGTGTCCAAGTGGCCTGCAAAAGACACCAAAGCCTACCGGTTACCAGGTGACCAACAGCCAGGGAGGAGATACTAAACGCCCGAACAGAGAAAGCAAAGGCTATCTCATGGGCGACAGACAGTACCCAGACATGGAGATGCCCAGACATGAAGATGTCTAAAATTTAAGTCTGCTAGATTGTCTGACTTTCTAAAACTGAATATTTATTATTAGTGTATCAACTTGCTATTTGTTGTTTTAGACATGCATATTTGGGCTTTTTCTTGTAGTTTCTATTGCTATTTCTAGAGAAATCACAAAGTATAACTTGTTTGTCCTTTATCCAAAATGCTTGGGCCTTTACACTCTTTTTTTTTTTCTTCAGGTTTTGGAATGTGTGTATACACACAGAGGTGTCTTAAGGCTGAGATCCAAGTTTAAACATGAAACTCATTTCACTCTCACGTGCACCTTGTACCAAGAGCCTAAACAATGATTCTGAGCCTTTTAGAGACCACGGTCCCAACTGTAGCCCACAGCCCAATTATCTCTAAGTGTCAACACTATATAAGCTACCTTGACCCCTAACACTGTAATTAAACCTTAATAATGAAGTTTTTGTTTAGAAAAAAAACTTACACACTTGGCACGTGTGCAACTGAGGGTTCTGGGGAGGTTTGCTACCAGTGACCTAAAGTGCATTTTTATACATATTTTGAGTATAGCTGTGTTTTGAGTGCAACGTGTCAAAGAGCAAGCAGGCATGGAATTTTCTATTTGAGGGGCCATGCTGGTGTGCACAGTTTGAGGCTTTGGCATGTTCTGATTTCAGGGCACTCAACCTGTACTAGCTGTGCTGGTCAGGGAGGGCTAAGCCGCAAAACAGGTATCTTCCTCACATTCAGCACCCAGCAGGTTAAGAGGCCCAATGTGCACTAACACTGGAGTGCACTCTAGGGTAGCAGCAGCTCTTCTCCCATGCTTATACATGGGGACGTCATCTCCTTCCCTCATGGGGCTGTCCTGGGTCCCTGCCATTATAGCCGGAACTGGCTTGTTGCTCTTAATCCAAATAAGAAGAACAAGTGTCTAGAAAAAGAGCAATCTTCATTTTGGACCTGGGAGTGTGCACCTTATGCAGAAGGAATATTAGCTGTGGGGTTACCTGCCTGTACCTCAGGGGAGCTAGCTGAGCACAAGGGTTTCAGGAGTCACTCAGTATTCTAGACAGGCAGCCACTGACTATTCGAGAAAAAAGGTGTCAGCAATAGTGAAAAGTCATGTCTTGCTTGCTTGCTTGCTTGCTCGCTCGCTTGCTTGAACACTGAGCCCAAGGCCTCCACACTGAGCTGCATCATCAGCCCTTTTAAGTGTTTGTTTTGTTTTGATTGGATTTGGATGACACAGAGTCTCATTAAGTCACTGAGTTGCTCCCTCGCCTAGGCTCAAGCATGTACTCCTTTTGCCTTAGCCTCCCAGTGAGCCAGTGTGACAGACATGTGCCACCTCACCTGGCCCAACTGCTTCAGTTTCTAGAATCGTTCCTGTAATTCACATTCTCTACATGTAATATTTCCAGTTCCCAGAAGACCCCCAAGGGAGACACTCCTGCTCTGCTTTAGAGGGTGTTCAGTCTGGGCGCATGGCCCACAGGTGGCTGAGCCCTCAGGGACCACAGCTGAACTCCAGAGTCCTGCATTATGCCATGTCCTGTGGTGAAGGCATAGAAAGTTAATGGATTTCAGATGGGATAGAAATTAACTTGAGGCAAAATTTAAAAAAACACTGAACCTTTTGACTACAGAACTTTCGATGATGAGTATTCAAAGGCAAAATGATAGCTGGGGTTAGTTTCAGAGTAATTGGGGAGAATGGTTAGGGTTTAAATGAATCAGAGTTAGCATTGGGTTGATAATTTGCAGGAGATGGGTGATGAATACATTCATTGTCATTCTCTCTGTGGTGTTTTCAAATATTTTCCAAAATGTAAGTTTTTGAAAGAGCATTTGTGCAGAGTCAACTGTTTATCTTCAGAACATCCTATGTTTGGGATTATCCATCCGAGAGACCTCTGATATTCATATTTAAGAAATAGCTTGTTCAGAATGCTATTTAAGAAAGAGACTGTTTAAACTATGTGCTTTGACTTTGGCCTCTAGCAGTGGCTAAGCACCCTTTTAAACATAAAGCAAGTTGAAGAATTGTTCAGTGTCCCCCTCATTACATGTTTTCCTCAATAGCTAGAAGCACTGTGTGTGCTAAACATGAGTAAGTACTGGGTATTCTCCTACCATGCTGAGGAAGCTGTGAGAAAAGGCAACCGCTGATTTTGAAGAGTGCCACCATTTTGGACCTGTGCTCCATCCTTACTTATCCTGTCAGCTGTGCTAAACATGGAAACTAGTAGAACAGGTGTTTTTCGTGCTTGTGGAGCATCCATCTCTTTTTTTTTTTTTTTTTTTTTTTTTTTTTTTTTTTTGTCTTTTTGAGACAGGGTCTCACTATGCAGTTCAGGCTGGCCTCGAGCTCACTTTGTAGCTCAGGCTGGTCTCGAACTCACAACAATCCTCCTGTCTCAGCCTCCCGAGTGCTGGGATTACAGGCATGCGCCACCACGCCCGGCTCTCATCCATCTGAATATAAAGAAGTCTCTCTCTCTTAAGATAAACCCTACATATACACTCTGTGAGAAAATGACATGAAAAATGTAAAGGCCATAAATACATGAGGAGGTAGACAGAGTAAGTTAGGAAAATAAAACTCAGTTATATATGATTATAAACAAGGGGCTGTTTCTTTTTATTTGAAATGTTTCATTCAAGGGCAAGAAGTTGTCATAGCCCTTGCTTTTTTCTGTATAAAGGCCCAGCCCTGTCATCTGTCAATGTTAATGGTTACAACTATTCCTTAGTGCCTGGCTGTCCATAACTGGTGAAAAAGAATAAAATTTCTGAACAATAAGTGCAGGGAAACTTTGTTTCCTAATGGTACAGAGAAGCAGTCTCTACTTCCATGTGTATGTTAGGCCTGGTCTCCAAAAGAAGTCTACCGGAAGAAATGGTGTAGTTGTGTCCAGGGCTACTGAGCCTAACCCTTGGCTGTCGCTCAGTTATTCAGAGTTGTAATTTTCCACGTCACCTACATTTGCAGTAATTCTTCAGTATGATAGAGTTTCAAGGAGCAAACATTCTGCTCCCTGCATTTCTTCTGCGTGAGTAATTCCCTGACAACTTCCAGAGCTTGGCAGGGCAACCTGGTCATAAGTTATACTCCATTCCAGCGTTGTGAAAACATGTGATGTGCAACACAGAGTCTTTGCATTCAAATACTGATTGTTCTAAAGGAAATCTGGGAGGAAGAAGGAAATTAAATACTCAAATTTAGGAGTAGAACTGATGCATTATTTTAAGACACTAAAAAAGTGTGAACACTGATGATGAAATCATTTCTTCTAAGTGAAAGCCTCTCTTCTCTCTTTTTGATGTGATTTTAGCCTAATACTGTGTAAACTTCACAGCCTTTTATTGAAGGGTTGAGGTCTGCAGAATAAAAGTCTCAGGGCTTTTATGGGGTTCAAGCTTTTGCGGGGCCCGGGATGGTTTTCATCAGTAGCCAAGCTAAACTAAATAAAAGGAGGGAGTTTGTCTTTTTTGGAAAACATGAAGATTCTTCCAAAGAACTAGCAACGTGACTTGACCAATACTGTTTAGGGGTTTGGATGGCCACCATGTCTGTGTGCTGGCTGAGTCCAGAGCGGTAACTCTCTCCAGCAGGCTCATGGGGTTACGTCATCTTTGCTCAACCAGCCCAGCACTTTTTCCATCTGCTAAAACATAGAACATGGCTGCTGGTCATGACTTTCCCGCAGGAGAAACAGAAGCTGTATCGGTTGTTGCTTTTAATTTAAAAAGTGTATGTTAAGCCGGGCATGGTGGCGCAGGCCTGTAATCCCAGCACTTGGGAGGCTGAGGCAAGAGGATTGTTATGAGTTCGAGACCAGCCTCAGCTACAAAGTGAGCTACGGCCAGCCTGAGCTGCATAGTGAGACCCTGTCTCAAAAAGATAAAAAATAAATAAATAAATAAAATAAAAAGTGTATGTTAGTCGGAATTTTACAAATCAGATAAGCAAAAGAGGCTTAGTGCAGGCAACCCCTATTGAGTTCCTCATAGGACAAGGATGAGCACAGAGCAGCTCCTCTGCCCGTACAGCAGGCACCTGATGGATGTTTGCAAGTTGCCATGTCACACCAACCAGAACTTTCTCATCAGGTGGTTTCCAGGGCCATTTATAGCCTGGTCTCACCACTTCATTTAACTGGGTTTGACAGTAGGACGGCAGGTTGTGTCCTGCTCAAGTTGGAAGAGCTCTGTGTTGTACACCGCGGCTCACTCTCTTCAGTTATCCTTGTCTCCTGCCCGCCTTTGTTTTGACTAAGACATTAGTAGTGGTCTTGGTAGTTGAGAAAATGACTTCAGCCTTGCCTGGTGCTTTGCACATCTCGCCTGATGCACTCTTTTAACTATGAAATACTGGTCCGGTGCCGGCTTCACAGTAGCATTTAATTTGCTAAAATATGTATCTTTATGTATATTTATATATCATGCCTTACTTCCCCTATACCTTACACTCTTTTTTTCTAATTTTATGAATAACCACTAAAAGACAACAATACGCAATGTAGTATTTATTGAAACTGTCCCTTTGCTGTTTGTTTCTCAGTGGGCCTTACACTCTTTATGCTTTCTCCTGGTTTGCTGTTCCTGAGCATTCTTAAATAGAATAACATTTTCTTCTTCCACTTTATTTTGAAGGCCTCTGGGGCACAAGGCTCATGGAGGAGAGCAGCACCAGCCGCGAGAAGTACCTCAGAAGCCTTCTGCGAGAACTGCTCACCTACCTCCTGTTCCTCACAGTGCTGTGCATCTGTAAGTAGGCTGCTTCCTCCCACTGTGGAGAGGCTTTGAAAATGTCTGGCCTGTCACAGTCCTAACTAAGCAGCGGTGTGTCAGCACCTGAAGGGTCAGGTCAGCAGTTTTCTTCTTAATTTCATTTTTAGTCCTAACTTAGAATGTGGTAAAGATCCTCCACCACCCCTTTAGCAGACATTAATGAAAGTATCAGTATTGCCCAACAGATAACCTCTGTCTAATCAGTTCATCACCATTTTCACTCTGAAAAGCATGTGGCAACCTGTCAGTCACAAAGAACTCAATTTAAAAGGACTTTCACATTTCATAACAATAACCGGACCAGTGAACATAAAAAGTCAGTGTAAGACTTTCCAAGTTCACCTTTCGGAAAAAACAAACAGTGCCTCCTAATGTTGATTTTATTTTATTTAATCTCCTTTTGGATTTGGATATGTCAATTAAATTTCTCTAATTCCAATCTTTAATAGTAACAGGTTTTGCCTCTACAGGAAATGTGTGCAGACTCAGACCTCGGTATTCTCTTCCTTCTGTGTCTGTCTGCACACCCTTCAGGGGAGGCGGTCATAGCCAGGAACCAGAGAGACATTTGCCTCCAAGTCCAGGAAGTCAGAGGTAAAGGCCTTGGCCTCAGGTTCGGATAGGCTGGAGGCTGGAATTCCACCCTGTCCTCCCTGGCACCCTTTATGACAACAGACCAGAAAGCAGATTTATGACACCTGCCAACCCCACTTTCACCAAACTCTTCTGCGATATATGGGAGAACCAGAATTTAATCAACACTTCAGTCGTACCATTCTTCGTATATTACAACTGATCTGATCACCTTGAATTTAACTGCTTAAAGAAAGCTTTTAAATTTTACTTGATATGTTTGAAAACAGAGATAAGTTGAACACACAAGATGAGGGAAACATTTGGGTTTCTGTGTCTGTGACTGCGATCGACTGAATGCTAAGAACCCCACAGTGGTGGTCCTGCGTCAGTGACTGCGATCGACTGAATGCTAAGAACCGCACAGCGGTGGTCCTGCGTCAGTGACTGCGATCGACTGAATGCTAAGAACCCC